>VYXB01003099.1:0-22869 GCA_013397135.1 Pachyramphus minor | reverse complement strand
GGGCGGGCGCCGGGGAGCGTCTGCAAAGTGCCGGCCGCGCTCGGGGAGCGGGAGGAGGGAGGGAGGGGCGGGCAGGCGGAAACGCCTGTGACAGGCGCGGGCAGAGCGAGGGAGCGTCTGCAAAGTGCGCGCCCGGCGCGGGGGCGAGGGGAAACCTCCCGGGCACGGGGGTGGGCACCGGGAATGGGGATGGGCAGGGGCACCATCACACGGCTCCGTCACCCGTGCGCAGCCCCGCCGCGGTGAGTCCGCGGAGGCGGCTCCGGGCCTCCTCTGTCTACCCCCGGCTCGTCCTCCTTCGCAAATTCGTGAGGTCAGGCGCGGCTCCCGGCTCTGGCAGCGATGCGGTTTTACCCTCGCTGAGAGGACGCATTGCATCAGCCAGCGTTTTACCAGTGTTAGACACGGGTATATTTATTTATTCATCCACTTAGGTTGTCTTAAGAACACTCCGTACAAGCTCTTAGAAGTTCACTTCTGAGAGGCATTAGCGCAAAAAAAGCTACCTTTTTTGCAATAAGATGACTCTATTTTGTAGTGGCGAGACGGTCTCTATTCAGCACAGCTTCAGAGCGGTCTGTTTTCCCAAGCCTGCATAATAGCTAATAGAAGCTGGGTGACATCTCGTGGCCAATCCTGCTCTGTCGTATGGATAGAGGCTTCTTTCACTAGGAGGAGATCAAGATGAAAATAAAAAAATAATGTTTCTGGTTACCTCCACAACCTAATACAAGTTGAAGGGAGATAGGTATAGGTTATAATCAGATGCAGAATTCTAATTAATGTCTGTTATATATTCTTCACATGCCCTGAATCATCAGAAAATGGATACCAAAGAGAAAAAAAATCATGCAAGTGGGTATGGTTTTGGTGACAACTCACAAAAATCCCAGCTGGTGTTCAGTGCTATTCATCTGGTTTCTCCACAAAGGACAGAAAATAGTAATGTACACAATGTGTGCTGAAGGACACTTGTCTGCACCCACAAGCATCTGCAATAATGCCATGCAATCTGGAGTTTCAGTTTTCACCCAGCATTATGCTCTGTTCCAGGTTGGAAACGCTTGCTGGCATTTAATAAGAGGTTAGGGATTTGAAAATTTTACAAGGATTTGAATGATCAAAGCCTTGGATATCTTTCTGTGTGAGATGGGTAACTTTTAAAATTATCTGCTATGGCTTGCAGAACAGGCTTTTGTCACAAGGAAACAAAGCAGGTAAAATAACAGCAACTACAGCACTTTCCATGTATTATGCTTTTAATTTACATAACTCATATGCAGGCACTTTTGGGTTTGATATGTTCTGATATAGAAATATTATATATCAGAACATACCAACAGTGGTCTCCTAGCAGAGCTCCTACCGAAGGGAATAGTAGCCCTTATTTACCAACAGTTTTCAAACTGGATCATACCAACCAGATCCTCCTTTCAGGAATAGGAAGTTACACTGGATATTCCACAGTATTTATATATGACATAGCTAAAAAAAAAAAAAAAAAGGGCATTTATGAGCAAACTGTGTATGTCGATTAAGGAAGTGAAAGCTGTGTAGGCAATAGAGCTCCCTGCTCAAAAAGTGTTTCTTCAGAAAGATCAAATTCTTGCAACATAAGGAGCAAGAGACTGAAAGAAGAGAGAACATAAAACCCTGCAGCATTAAAGTTTTAGGAGAATCGGAGAGCAGCTGAGCACTTACATGTTTGTTTCATATTTTAGTGTCTGACAAGTAGTCCACCAATTATTCAGATTTAGCTGTCTTAGGCCTGTCCTGCATTTAAAGCTTCACCCACCTGCTTGCTCATTCCCAGCCCATGGGAAGAGACTGTGGGAGGAGGCCCCAGGTGAGGCTGATTAGGACCATTAAGGCCTCTTATTGCAATCAGGGCCCTGTTCCTGGCATCTCACCTGGCCTGTTTACATCTTTCCAGCTCCAGAATCCATGTACTGATGCCATCCTCGGATGCAGGGATGAATAATTACAGAAGTGATTAAAGAAGATGGCTGATACCTCTGTTTGATGTGAGAGAACACCCAAACATGCCGTAAGGCCAAGACTCAGCCCCTTAGCTATACCTGTTCATAGAGAACTTTTGGGTTATTCTGAGGTGTATCTTATTAATGAGGAAAACAATTATATTCTGGTAGAGACATTCAATATGTCACCTACTGATACTGTTTTCCTGCTTAATTTTTTGTCCAAACATTGTGGACAAAGCCCTGTCCTGAGTGGATAACAAAAATTCCCTTGACTGTGTGCCAGTTACAGCTTTGGAGTGGTAGAGAACTCAGATGAGGTAAAGTCACAGCTATAGTAACTTCAGCTTGCTTATTGGGCACTCAACATAAAGGACTAAAGTGATCCTTAGAAGACATTGAACACATTTCAAACTTTCCACTTTGAGAGACCAATTCTTTGGCACTTCTCTATACTGAATTTTTGAGAATTCTGATAATGGACCAGCAGTGGATGATAACCTAAATGTAGATGCACAGAAGTCAGCAGTGCTAACTCCAGATTTGCATAATGTCACCTTCAAAGAAGCATACTGGTTGAATTTTCCATCTCTTGTTTGTTCAAAGAATGACCTATTGTAATGTGGAGAAACATCTCTAGAGCATAAAAGAATTTTGTAATTATTGACAGGCAACACCAACACAAATCTTTTCCCAGGGAAGCATGTGAAAACTGTGTTCCCCTTTGACTTGCAACACTGTATAACAAAATTGCAGCACACATATAAAATATAGTTTGCCTTTCCTAGTAGAAATATCTGTTATTAGAAAATACACATTACTAGAGAATATAGATAGAGAAAATACTTTTAATATAGAAATCTCTTTCTTGTGAGGTAGACTACATCCAAGAGTCCTGCCTTTGTTCTGGTTCATATCCCCATCTTGTCTCAAGTAGACAGACACAGTGTTACATCATGTTATACTTGTATCATTACAGCAATAATCAATACAGCACTTTGGATAGGAATTAGAGACCAATTGCATTACAATCTACACCTCCTTTAAAGCCCCCCTGCCTGGTTTCTGGAAGGTCTCCCTCCCTCTATTGAGGGTTTCTTTCCTTCTTTTATAACCCCCCCATATGCTCCTCTGAATAAAGGGTTATTAGCTTTGCAGATACTAAGTGGAGTCTTTGGTGGCAAGCTGAATATTGTATTATTAATGTTGAACATGACTTCAATAAAACAAAAAAGGAGAAGAGGAAAAAGAAGGTAAAACTGAAATTTAAACCAGAGATAAGATAAAAAAGACGTTCCTGAAAAGTATCTTTGCCTATTCATACCCAAACACAATAAGCATGTCTTGAGCCTTCCAAGATATGCTTTTAAAGCTTTCTGTTTGATGTCTCCCTCAGCTTTATTGATACAACTGAATTTACTGCAAAATGATAACTGACTCAACAGTCTCCTCTGTGCTGGAGATCAGAAAACTCATGTGTTCTTGTTCAAGAACATGTCTTGCTCTTTTCTTTGATTGCTCTGATTTCTCAGGACCTCATCTATATTTTTTGAAATGCAGTACAATATACTTCTGAAGAGCTGTCATATTCAACCCTAGTAATATTCCGATCACAAAGTGAAATTTTGAAAAGTCACCCTCGCTCTCTCTTTTGCTTCTTAATCACAATTCAAAGTTGCTGTAGAATAGTCTTGGTTCAACTCTGATTAAATATCAGAAGATTAGGAAATAAGAAATGTTCTTGTCCTTTCCCCATATTCAGGTACGCACATACCACCCTCCCTATCCCTCCCTGACCCCCCTGGTTTTAACATGAGTAAGACTTTGCAGTTAAGCTTTAACTGCATCCTTTTCACTAAGGTTTAATGGACACTAAAAAGTCAGATTTTTAAAAGTTATCATTAACTCTGCCCAGTACAGGGGAAAAAAAAACCACAAAATCCCCTAACAACAACAAAAAAATCCAACCAAAAAATCCCAACCGAAAGCAAAAACAAACAGAAAACCCAATAAAAGTAAAACAAACCAATAAATTATTATTTGACTCTTGTCTTTGAAAATTTTATTCTGTCCCCTGTCCGTAAATGTAACAACTGGAATATAAAATCTTCCATCACCAGAAAATTTTGATCTATATTGCAACACACCTACCCATTACCACAGATGTTGTAAATATAAATTGTACTATTCCACTAACTTTGCACTGGTTTATCAAAGAGGGCATAAACTCTTGGCTTCAGGTACAAAACCAGACATTTCTAATAAGCATTTAATGTGTGTGGTAAGTGTACTAAGGAACTCCCCATTTGCAGGAAATTATTTTAGATTTCTTTTCAGACATCACACTAACATTTCAGTGCAAGGTGGCATGTAATTCTAAAATTTCACAGGCACACTATAAATCTGGTAGAGCTGATTCTCCACTGTCTTCTTCACTTTGTAGAAATTAATAAGAATCGTGATATTTTAAATCCACCTGTCATACAGGTTTAAATGACAGCTCGGGTTACAACTTTGTGTTCTCATTCGAATGCATACTAAAATTCCATGATGACTTACTTTACAGATTTCATTGGACCTGGGGGAATTAAAACCAAGTCACTAGCCACTCATGGAGATTTGCCAGAGAGACCGAGCAGCAGGTAAATTATTAAGGTATAAAAAGGAGAAAGTCTAAGAAAGAACAAAAGCAGTGAGGATGTAGTAGGAAATATAGATGGGTTATTTGTGTGGAGGTAGTAATTTTCTGAGTTTTCCCTGCAGTATAATATTTATGAAGCTATTGTCTCACACTAAAGAATGAGTAGAAGACTTATTAGATCGAATCAGTTATTACATTGAAATTAAGAGTACCAGGATTTGATGGTATTTGTGTTTTGAAGCAACTTAGGTATGAAATTTCAGAGTGGTTCTCTCTGCTATATTGTCTTATCATCCTCTTTTGGTAATTATCAAAAGCACCAATTTCAGAAAGGCCTGTAGTGTTAATTCTGAAAATTGGAAGTGGATGTCTTATTTTGACTTCTTCCCCAATGAATCTGCAGAAACTGTGCTTGGGCTGTCTATAGATAGCATATATATATGATAGTTTAATATCTATACATGATCCTCATCTACAGAGCTAACCAATAAGCTCACAGGTTGTTTTATTATTTGAAGGAGTTAGTAAGCATTGTCCTGATCTAGATAGTAGTCTCTGTTCAGATATCTGCAACCTTTTTGACAAAATCTTGAGCAAACAGAGCAAACACTGTCACTAAAGGAATGAGATTGTCATGGGATATAAGATGCTTAAAAACACAGGAGTAGGAAAAGATAGAAAAAAAGTAGAAATAGAAATGCGGGATCATTTCTCTGTGGATGGAGAAATTGTCTTTGAAATCTCTGAGGACCTTGTTTTGTGACTTTGCTTTTTGGCATATTTGTAAATGGTCTGGAAAGGGGATGAATATTCAGGTGACTGTTGCAGATGATATAAAATTGCTGAGGATAATAAAATCTAAATCTGACTGCAAATTGTTGCAGAAGGATACTATCATACTAAGTGATGGGAAAACAAAAGAGCACATATGATACAGTGTTGATAGTGCTTTGCATGATAAATGCAAAATTATTACATTAAAAATTAAAAGTGACTGCCTATATAACCAAATGGACTTTCTGATGTTACTAATCAGAAATGAGATTGTGAAATTACTTTGAAGAGTCTCTGAAAATATCAGCTCTATGTTCAATAGTGATCAAAAACCAGAATGTTGGAAATTATTAAAAAAAGGGTTTGTGAACAAAACAAAACATCCCGTTGTCTGTATAGATCTATGGCACACTCTGATTTGTATCCATCAATTCTCTTTCTCTACTTAAAAATATATATAGGAAAGCAATACAGGATGATGTACTTGATCAGAGGCTTCAAATTACATCCTATGAGAAGAGATGAACCTGACTTGAAATTAGAGAAGATGACTTCGGCAAAGAAGTGATAAAGATTGACTAAAACAAGATTATGAAGTCACGGATCACACATGGATTAAAGAGCTGGAATTGTTGAATGTTCACCAGAGCAAAACAATCTGGGGCCCCCTGTGAAATTTGGAATAGTGGATTTCAAATAAATAAAATTGAATACTCATCCTGGCAAAATCTAAATCAAATTGTAGAATCTGCAGGATTTTCTGGATGCTAAAAATATAATGGATGCAAAAAATAGTCGCATAGTTTAAGGATAAGAGGTCCTTTAGCGGCCATTAAATAGGTAGCAACTTTAAAGAAACCTCTAGTTTCTGACTGATAGGAAGATGGGGGAACATTTCCTGGGAGGCATCATTCTGTTTTTATCCTCTTCCTTATGCTGTTACACTCTAAGTGTCTCCTCATGTTCTTTCTTCAAGGTACTGAGCAGCTGATACTTCATCTGCCTCAGTGCATGTGCTACAATGTCCTTATTCCTTCCTTTATTTATTTCATCTGGGAATCTGCTTCTTTCCTAAGGTCTGAATCCCTCAGTTTAAAAGAAATTACTTAAATAGGACAAAATGCCTTCATGATGAAATTCAACCAATTCAAGGTGCAGAATTGCTCCAGTTCAAGAAGGCTTAACAATTTGTAGACTCCCTTCTTCTTTCTGGCTTTTTCAGTTCCCATGCAGGTCCTGGCATACTTTGAACAATGAACTGAAATGACTTCAAAATAACAGTTTTAAATAATTTTGGAAATGTTACTTTGCTGTGTTCCAGATGAACTTTACATATATATACACACACACATATATGCATACGTATGTGTATAACCATATATCCATGTCTCTTTACCCCCATTTGTGGCTGTTGTACTGCATCTCACAAAACTGTGTCTCACGGGCAAAATCTGGAAAACCTTGGTAGTGAAGAGTCGAATTCCTAGTTTTTAACTGGTAAGTGCCCTTAATGTTCCACTGGGGCTGTGGCCGGTGTAATGGAGTGCTAAATTTGGAACACAGAGTATCTGGTTAAATCTCTGCTACATTATCACAAGTGTAACAAAAGACTCCAGGTCAATGCCAAAATGAAACTTATGAAATTAATTCTTTTTCAGCCTTAACTTATTAAAATGTATCTGGTTTTCTGTTGTTATTGGATACTCAAAGCGAACACTAGGATCCAAATAAACCTTATTTCTGAATCTGATTTTACCGTTTGAACCAGGATATCAGTTGTGATTTCAGCATTGGGCCAACTGCTGTAAGTAACAAGACATATAGAAAATACACTGTCTCCTGTAAATCTCCAGAACTTTTGACAGACTTCCCAATCTGGATATTACTGTTGTACATGCCTGTAGCTTTCTTAAGTGATCCTTGATTATTCTTCTTTTCCTTAAAATATTTTATTAACTTGTTAATTTGAACCTCAGAAGTCTGTACCGACTCAGAAATGTACCTTACCTTTACTCCCCATTAGCAATAAATGCATTATCACACAAGGATGAGGAAAGCACATCACTGAAAATCACTGAAATTGGCATCTTTTCTCTGTCAAGTAGCCAAGTGACATTTCACTTATGGAAACCATAAACCAGAGCATTAACAACAGATTCAGTTTACTGTCTATCTACTTAAAAGAGAACTGTTGTCACTATTTTGGCAATTAATGTTTGAAAGTGGGAGGCACTTGATTTATAAATGACATTAAACTGGAGCCTGCTTTATAAATCTAAAAGGGACTGATTATAAAACTTTACAAAAAATAAAATTGTTTTTAGCAATTTATGAACTGTGACAAGAGTGTCTTGCTTCAACGGGCGGTAGTTGAAGCTGCTGTTATTAGAAACAAACTCAAACTGTGAGATTTAGATCATCAGTTTTGAACACTCTTTTCTCCTCACTGAATCAAATGAAGGAAATCCGATGTAGGGTACTGATTCACTGCAGTGTATCCCATGCCTGAAATCCTGGAATATTTTCCAGCACCAGGATATTATTTACAGTAATTCTTGACTGTTGTTTACAATATTGCCAATAAAAATGGGAGTTCTTGACTGTAGAATTAACATATATGAGAGCTTACTTTTAGGCTGTTGGCTGGTTAAGCAGATCTAATAGGTCCTCTTTCGTCTAATTTAAAAATTGCAAAGGTTGAGAGTCCTGTGGTCAATGAAATACAGGCTCATGTGTATTTATATTGCTCTTGGTGTTATTAATAATGAAAAAAATCAGGTTGGCTGAGGTCTGAACAATACTGAGCACATGTTTGCATTGTTTGGTGGTAAACAGAAGTTTTGGTGGAATTTTAATTGCTAAATGATAAATGTAATTTGTAGGTTACTATAAATGATGTCTCCTCAAAAGGGATTTGAATTATCATCTGGAAAAATAATCTGATTTTGGTGAGAATCTTTTAGGTGCGTTCAGAGGTCTGGAACTGCTGGTGTATTTCAATCTGTGGGCCCACAAAGTTTGTACAACAAAGACTATATGTACAAACTTTCAAGCACTGTGAAAATCACAGAGGAATGCTCGTCCATCTGGAACTTCAGTGACCTCTAAGTCTTTTCATGTTGTTACTTAACACTTCTGGAAATAGAGTATCTGTGAATAGGATTCCTATTGCAAGAAAGAGGAAAAGCACCTATAATTTTATGTTTTTATGGGTTTGGTGATTGACTATGCAAAATTTAGCCAAAAGTCAATATTCATGTAACATATTTAGAAATTATAAAATACAATGAGATTACTAATTTGACTCTTGAAAGAATTTATCAAATTAAATGTCTTCATTACTTACTAGAAAGATAATCACATATTCTCTGTCCTATCATTGACTTCATTCTCCTCACAAATCTCTTGTTATTTTAATGTATTTTCACTCCACAGGGCTGAAGATCTTTTAACAAAGGACTCTTTCTTTTTTAGATATCATACAATGGGTTTTATGAACTACATTGACTGTAAAGTACCTTAAATTTACCAGACAGGCTGCTTTCTCTGAGATGCTTTTCTTGAATAGGGACATGTTATGCCTAACAAAAAAGTATTTGAAGGAAATTCCTATGAAAAAGGAAGAATTCTGTACAAGGTCTCTTAAAATAATAAGCTACATAATGGTAAATGCAGCCACTGGACACGGCACTGAGTCATTTGACCTTATGCATATGCCAAACTACAGTACTGGAGCAAAAGACATGGTAGAATCATTTACATGTGTTACGAGAGAAGTCTTGTCCTGGGAAGTCAAAAAAGTGTAGGCTTCCTGAAGGGAAAATATTTCCTTTGTCAGACAGTCCATTTAAATGTAAAGTGGTCTATACTGGAACACATAAAAGTTATTTTCTATTCAGAAATGTAGTCCTTTTACAAAAAAAACCCCAAAGCAAGCCAAAAACAGCAAAAAAAACAAACCAAAAAAACCCCAAACAAACAAACCAAACCAAAACAAACAAACAAACAAAAAAACCAAAACAAAACACCAAAACCAAAAAAAAACAACACCAAACCCAACCAACCTAAACCTGCACATGTGAAAAATAACAATAGATCTTTATCATTTCACCTAGGTCTGCTCTCTGGCAATGTACTACATTGTGAAACACAACTGAAAAGTCAAAGCTGGATAAGTTGTATCTGTATTCCTGCAACTGTGTTTGCTTCCTTCAACTGTAAAATTCAAATTATCTAGGACCATAAGAGATAGTGAATTCCATATCTCTACTGTCCAATAAGAACTTAACAGAAAAGGTCTCATGAGGGAGTATTGATCAATACACATGAATTCAGGGCAGCTTTGATTTAGGTGGTGAATACTGATTTGTTCTTCCAAGAACTAGACTTAATATGAAAAAAATTCAAGTTTTCTAAAATTGTTCTTTGCTTTGACTTTACCATTGAACTTCTTAAAGTAATTCCAAACACTCAGTTTCTTTCTGTGTTTTGTCTTCTGACATCACTTCTGCTGTTACCAGGATCTGCCGCCTTTGGCAGAAGTTCTGTATTGCAGGTGACAAATAAAACCAGTCATCAGTGGAATATTTTACAATGAGGCTTAAGGAAATCACTTTCTAACATGCCAAGGTCCCAGACCGATTCAAGGCTTTGTAAATGTGACAAAAGCCAGCTTGAACTGCAGTCAGAAAGAAACTGGGGTCAAATGTGGAATATAATGCATTGAACTTACAGCAGTTTGTCCAGTCTAATCAGCGTTATCTCTATGTCAAAAGTCTGCTAGAAAATGGGTAGATACTTTTTCTTCTGCAAGTCAGATCTTCTGCGGATTGTCCAAACACTGAAACAAACCTGTATCTTTTTTTTCACCTTGCTCTTTCCCATCATTACAAAAAAAAAAAAAAAACCAACAAAACCAACAACCAACAGTCTCAAGAACATTCAAGAGGACAGTCTCCAAATCCATTTCTCCTGTCATTCCAGTCTTTGACCCATATCAGTCCCTGTGGACAGGAAACATTTATATATATTGGGTTATCCCTGGACGTACATCCCAATGTTAAGCAGATGCAGTCAAGCTTTGAGTTTCCTAGTACAACTGGGAGCCTGGAATTTTAATGTGTTCCTAATTAGGTCCCTTGCTTCAAATGACTTTCCTCCCTTTTCTCCTTACACATTCTAGAATATATTTCTCAGAGGTAATTGTATCTCCTTGGACATATATGCCTAACAACCATGAGATCCAGGGAAAGGTTGGCTGGCTCCATCCAAGTGTGTGGAACTGAATATTGACCAGTTTTACAGCCAAGATACTATTTCAGCATCAAACTTCTAAGTCTCATTTATTCCTAGAGAAGGATCACTGCACAAAAGCTTCATCAGCCCAGGTTGGAGATGTGTGACTGAGAGTTTCAGGTTATAACCCATTGACCCATAGCAGCCTCATATTTGCACACGGTAGAGGCCCTAGAGGGAATCATTTAGATCTTAGCAAGCTGGAAAATGTGTTTGTCTAGGGGTGGCAGTGAATTACCTTTAATTTACTGCATGTGATCACTTTTTTTTTATTTTTAGGTTACCTATGTGGTTTAGCAGAGTTGCAAGTGATTTAGGATATGCCTGCAGTTTAAAACAATCTGGCTAAATACTATACAAATTAGTGTTTGAAGTTCTGCTTTCTTAAAGTCATTAGGACCTGGGGTTATTGACAAGTGACAAAGACAAATGTTCAATCAGAAGAGCCAATGTTGAAAGAAATGTTATCTTTTTATGTATATGAGAGGGAGGCAGATCACTGAGATGCGGGGTGCTTGAAGGAAAGCAGGTATTTTTCATATGCTGGCTAATTTATCATTAATCATTGAGATTAACTTACATTGGACTGTCAGAATAGGTGGATGAAATATTCACTTTAATAAATCTAATCTTGTCCTTGCCAGCTGGAGCTGGAGTTGTAAAGGAGGGATGGTACCAATAGTGTAGTAATTACCAGACCCATCCTATGAGCTCAGACAGATGTAACTGCAGATGATTGTGACAGGCATAAAGAGAGGTTCGAACTGGTTCTTCCTTCAGGACGAACTTCTAAAGTGACCACAGTTTTAGACGAGAGGCTTAGATGCTCTGTGATGCACTGGTGAGTCTTTAAGAATTTTCTGAAGAGCTCTAGATTGGTAATTTATTATACAGTTCCTTAAAAATAGTACAGTGCCTTCTGAAGAGATACACACAACTTTTAGCTGTCTACTTCATATCCACACTCCTAGATTTTCCCATCACTAAAAATCCCCAACAAAACCCTCTCTGATGAACATGTTCTATATGAAAACAACTGCTAAAATAGAAACTAATTTAACAGAAAATTCTGGACAAACAGTATCTACACTTGTAAATGTAGAAGCTTGTGACATTTCCATTTTACACACCATATATTTTTTTAGAAATACATATGTACTGCCTTTGCTTTCATAGAACTGAATCATAATATACTCATTTATATGTACTTACTCAAAAAAGTCAGAAACTTTTTCATTTTTCATGTTCTTACAAGTACAGACTTACAGCAATTTTAAATAGAAAAGACCAGTCAAGGCATGTTTGTCCTGCTGCAAATGCAGAATCTTCCTTTCTCACACAGTGTATTGTTTTGCTAATGCTTCATTTTATTTGTTTTTAAGAACATTCCAAATGCTTACACTTTATTTAGCTTGACATATCATATTTAACTGATATTCTGGAAACTAACAGCTCATTACTCTTATGTCATTAATTCCTTCATTTTCAGTTTAAAGTAATGACTTTCATTTGTTTCCATTTATATAACTCAGAATAATTCCACTCGTATTTTCGATATTTCAAATGTGTTGGGAAATAACACATCTTAATATAAAAAAAAAGCTGGTAACCTTCATTAGCCTGTTAATGTGCCCCTGAAAACATACTTTTTTTAAGTCTATTACAAATTTCTATACAAAATACTTTTTCCTAACTGTTGTCTGGATATTCTGTTTTTCTATTTCTGCTCCTCTTTTTTCCCACTGATTAGGTTCAAATACCAGCAGAGATTAGTAGCTGACTACCTTCAAGGGAGAAGATGTCAGATTTTGGATAAAAATAAGGGTTTGAAAGAAAGGAAATACGACTTGTTATGGGAAAGGAAATCTGAACTCACAGTCCTCTGACATCTCAATGATTTTTTTCAGAGCTGGAGAGAGTTCAGATGGTTTGATGATCTCTGTGGGATATTCTGCATAATCTGCTGTCAATTACAGAAAATAATTACAAACTAGACTGGAAATCACGTAAACTGAGTTATACTGAGCTCAGCAGATTGCTGAGCAGTAGGTCCAGAAATGCTAGATTCACAGGATAATGGGATTATAGGCTTTGATTAATTTCCATAAAACATCACTCCTGTTCTTTTGGAAAATGCTTTTCAGTGCTTATTCATGCAAATTATCACCAGGAAATATAATAAAAACAGTATCTTCTTATGAGTGACTTTTGTCATTAAAGACTACTATACAGAATTTGCTACAGGAGAGCTGGTAACTCCAGGTCATGGACTCTATGACTGTTCCAAATGGCCCTTTAACATATGATCTCAAAATTTGCTTTGTTTTCCTCGTTAGTCATCTGTGTGAATCTGAAATCATCAGATGCCAGCTTTTTCTCTCTGTTTCATTCTTCATTTTTGAAACACAGTTTTATTGCTAACCTTGCTTTTTAGTCTTGTTCTTCTTTGGCCAAATTAGATTTTGAGCCTATTAACTGTGACAGTGTCCTGTTGAATATCAATCACAAGGGAAGGGAGTCTGTCATGCATAGCATAGGAAACTATATAAAGGATGATAGCATCCTTCACTTCTGGGTACAGGCTGATTGGGAAAGTTGCCCTCGTGGGTGCCATTACATAATTGCTTATCACATTGTGAGAATTTGCACCTTCCTCTGAGATATAGTAAAGGCAGACGACCGGGCTTGATGGCCCAGTAGTCTGATCTGCCATGACAACGCTTTATGTTCTGATGTAGGTGACCTGTCACTGTCTATACTGAAAAAATAAAAAATTAAGTTATTGGTGAGTGAAGACTAAGGCATGTGGAAAGAGATTTCTAAAGGAACAGTTCTCACTTGTCAGTATGCAATGAACCACCACTGTGGAGACGAGACAACAAATGGCAGAGCTCTATGTAGAGCCATTTACTGTAACAACTAGAGCTCAGTTATTTAGTTTTATTTACTTAGTTATATGAAATAAAGATAAAGCAGCTTTTTTAGGGAGGCAAAACTAAAACTGCAAAAGTGTTTAGGGTTGGAGTAATTCACAGACTAGTTGCAGTTATGCAACTGCTAGAAATTTCCCAGCCCTTCATAGAATAATATTTAGAATCTGGAAAAATTGATTGGCGTGTCCTTAGTAATGAATTTCCTGGGGCAAATGCATAAGGATATGTATGGAGGTTGGTCATGTGGGTGGTGTCTGGTGGGCATGGCTGGTTTTCTCTATGTAAGAGTTGTTAAGGGTCTTTGTTATTGGAAGGTAATTGCACATATGTATACGTGGATGACTTGTTAGTTTGAAGAGTTGAGCTCTGTGAGACAATGAGTGTTGTAAGGTCCCGTCAGCTATTAAGACAGAGTTTTGCAAGGGCTCTAAATGTTAAAGAAACCAAAGGGCATCACCGTTGTAGCTGATTTTACTTTTGAAATTATCCATTTTTGTTATAAACGGAACAAAAGAAACCCAGCATCAGATAGTACATTTCTTAAGGACTGACAGCTCCTCCTCACTACATGATTTAGGCAGAATGAAGAAACAACAAACTGCCTGAAAAATATTGCAAATACTATAACTGAGGCACAGCGAGTATTATTTTGGACATTGCTTTGGTATCCACGTTTCAGAGACTGAAAAGGTTCTAATTTGTCACAAGAGGTTTCCATCACATACCTTCTGCTTGATGTGACAGTCTGTTACTTTCTTTTGCGTTGTAGTTGATCGAGTCAAACAGTTCATGCTACGTCCTGTCACGTTGTCCAACCATGGCTTCAGAGACTTCCCAAACACGGCACACAGCTGCAGGTTCTGCAAAGGCTGCACACTGAAAATACTGCTGAAGAGGAGGGTTTGATTTTAACTTGTTCTAGCACACACTTGCTTTTATTAAGAGAAAAAAAAAATTAACTCTCTTCTGTCATAGAAAACATTATCATATTCCTTACAGGCACGTACATTTAAAATGATAGTGAGACAGTTTGACAATCTTTATTTTGAAGTAAATGTTTTAACACATTATAAATGCTTTAGGTACATGAATAATATATACAGGTTCTATTGAGGAATCTGTCTGTTTCCTTTTACTCTTTCTAGATTTTTCCTATCATTTAAATTAAAAAATTAATCTTTTAATATATTGTTAGACCTTTTTTATTCTTCTTAATCTTTTTTAATCAGTCTACAAAGATATAGTAAAACTGCTGTTACAGAAGTCAGTGTGCACAGCATGTTATTGCCTGGATTAATTGCCTGGGGCTGAAAACTGATGAATCTTGGATTTTAGAATAATGGAATTCAATGCTTACCTCTTTGCAGAAATTACATATATGGCCTTTGTTGAGTCTGTCTGGCCATAGTCCAGCAAAAATTTAAACACTTATGCAATTAGAAACAAATGTTTATTTATTTGAAGGTGCATCAAGGTGTTAGTTGCACTGTGTCTCTGTTTCTCTCTTCTTGTTACTTCTTATACTTTAGACAGTAAAAGCCCTAAAGACCTGCAGCCTGCATAAACCACATCTAGAACAACAGAGTTCCTGGTCCCTGCTGATTTCAAGGAAATGCTCTTACACATCCTGCTCACTACACTCCCGTTGACCCTAATGGAAGTGTTTGCATGAATAATTTGAGCTCTTTGTATGATCACACAGGAAAATGGTATTGCCCTGGGAAAAAAAGAATGGGTCCGCCTTTCCTTGCAGGATACACGTTCTTCATTGCACTAGGTTTAATCTCTCAGTGTAGCCTTCTATTCTCTGACTGTGCACAGCATGTTCTTCCTTTCTGTTCTTGGGTTTCCTTTAACTTGTTCCCAGATGTCTGATGCAACCAATGGCAATAAAGGAAATCAAACAAAGAAATTCAGAATTCTATTAAGAGGCACAGAAACAATACCCGGAGCTGTCCATTGCCTTAAATAACTGTGTAAATAATTTGCCAAAAGACATCTAGTGGACTCTTTTAAAAGTGAAATCAGCTCCAGCAGTGGTGTCCTTTTTGTTTGTTTTTCCTGTCTCATTCTCTCAACGAATACACTGGTTTAGTGCTTTCTTCTATTATGGATGGATGTGCAATTCGGATCTCTGCAAACCCTAAAGTATCAGTTATTAAGGAAGGAGTGAATATGCTAATTGAGTAGGTACCATAAAATGTTATAGATGTGCTAGGAAGTATTTTCATAAATATAAAACCAGAGGAAAAATCAAGAGGTAAAAACCAGTTTAAAGGTCAGGTAAAATGAGAGGTGGTCTGAATTGGCAGTGAAATTTTCACAATTCATGCTTACAAATTTAAATTCAGTAAACGGTTTCTATGGTTTTTAACTACACATACTAATGCATCTCTAAGAATATGCCTGAATTTGGTGCAGTGAGAGATTATGCCAGTTAGAAGTGCCCATTAATAAAAATCATTATACGCTTACATGCATGTGAATCCCTGTTTATTTATATATATTTATGCCTTTGGAACATTAGTGAGACAAAAGGAATGTATGAAATTAAACTAGGTGAGAACAAATTCTTTAAACCTCAGCAAATCATTTGCCTTTGTGCACCAGCACTCTAGTTTCATGCCTGTCTCTCCAATCGCTTTGTAACACAGTCTGTAACAGATACTTAGTTGAAATAGCAGCTTCCCTTCTGTGGAGGGGAATTCCCTTGCACAGCTTGGTTTATTGGCCCCTGAGGCAGGTCAGTCACTCTATGGGATAGGGACAAGGCAGTGCTTCTGGGTGGGCCATGCTGAAGGAAGTATATCTGCAGAGGAAGATGGGGATGGGGAAGAAGGTCAGGGAGTAATGAGTATTCTTGAAAACGGGTTTGCAAAGCAGACTGTGAATACTACTGAAAGAACTGCTGTGCATCAGTTCCCTGTGCTTTCCTTTTAAACAGAAAACAACAGTTCCAGTGGAGAAAATTAAGTGCCAGTACTGAGCAAATGATTCAATAAAGAGTTACCGGAAAAAAAAAAAAAAAAAGAAAAAGTCTGAGTATAAAAATGGGGGGGAAAGATGTATGGGCTGGAATATTGCTCACTACGGTAATTTTATTTGAAAAATTAATCTAGTTCTAGGGTTCTGCTAATGATTCAGTTATATACATACCAGAAAGCACTGATGCAAGTTAAATCTTCAGTCTTTCAGCTAGGATCAAACCACTGCCTGCTCGTTATTTGGTATTCCTGCTTTGCTCCCCTACCTTCCAGCTCTTTGGCACAAACTGAGATGTGAAACAGCATCCTGAGCTCCTAGAAGGGCTCTAAAATCATAATATTGTCATTAGTGCCTTCTAACTGAGTAGCCTTGCTGGCAGTACAAAACCAAGGCATTCTTTGTCCTGTGAAAGATGGCCCCAAGCCATGATCAATCTAGGAAGTACTGCTGGATCCATGGATGTTAATGCTTCCATCAGGTCCTGCATCTATGCAGTACAGTGTCCCTGCAGGTCCAGTTGTCTGATCCTGTTTTTTTTAAACCAAGCTGTGGGAAGCCAGTTGCATGAAGGAGTCCACACCCAAAACTCTTGTATGACAAAGCACCAAGTAACTTTATTAAAGGGAGACTGAACTGTACAAACTCAGGGGTAGGATAGAAGAAGCCCCAACACAAGATGGCTCCTTGCGGGGGATCTCTGGGCAGACAGGGAGGCCCAGCTCCATGAGGAGTTCCAACGTGCCCTCGAGACATCCTTCTGAAGCCTGGGTTGCTATGGACTATGGAAAATTTGACTTGTCTGGACATGTTTTGTTCCCCCATACCCTGTTACCCCGGTTACCAACCCTATCACTTTCCCCTCCTCTCTCCTTCCAAGTTTGGCTCTGATCCCACCTACCCTCACCATATATGTCCTAAGCCCGCCTTCCCTTACCATATTTGCCCTTTCTCCTCCCCAGTTCTAGAAAGTTCCAGGGCAGACCCTATAAAAGGGTCTGTCTCCTGGCAATAAAGGTTCACTCCCACCGGACCCTTGCTGTGCTGTGTGTTTCCTTCACCGCGCCGCCGCCTCGCGTCACACCACAGCCCCCCTGGGTCTGGTGCCCCTGGCCGCAGCCCTCCACCTACCAGCGGCGTCCCCTGGGCTCCGTCCCGGAGTGGACCCACCCCGTCTTCAACCACCGGGCTGCGACAGCTCCTGCCTTATATATTGTGGGGTATAGAAGCTCCGAGAATATAGGCGGGGCTAAGGTGGAGCATTCAAATAAAGGAACATATAAGGAAACATAACCGCACAAGGCAATGCATCAGAATTCAGCCAATAGGAATACAGCAAACATATATAAGGATTAAATCATACACATATATAACACAATGTTACATATGTTAAATAGAGCATAAGATTACAAATTCCAATCTAAAAAACTGCCCCTAACACTTTCTTTCAAATCTCTCTTTCAAATACAGAATATGCTTGACAATCCCATTTTTTATTTTCACTTTCTAAGGCTAATCATGACCAGTCTGAAATTTTCAAATTGCACTTCTGATCTATAAGAGTCCTTCGGTTAATTAAACCCTGACAGCTTTCATGTGTTTCCATTACACACTGGCAGCACTGACATGCTCTCCCTGAAAACATCAGCCCACATGGTGCTGCACTTTGGATCAGGGACTAAAGAGTGTTGGTAACAAACCAGTGTTTGGCTGTTGCTGAGCAGTCCTTGCACATGGGCAAGGCTTTCTTTTTCCTGCTCTGCTCCCTCAGTGAGTAGGCTGGGGGCAGGGAAAGAACTTGGGAGGGGACCCAAAATGACCAAAGGGATATTCCATGCCAGATAATGGCATGCTCAGCAATACTCCCAAACTAGGGGAAGGGGGTTTTTGAGGAGGTGGCCATTGCTCAGACTGGCTGGGCACTGCTGTACTTGATTGAGGCAAGTGGTGAGTGACGGCCTTTGTAATATTTGTTTTGGGGTTTTTATACCACTTTCAGTTATAAACTGACTTTATCAGTACCCATGAGTTTTCTCCCTTCTGCTCTTCCTAATCTCCCCCCCATCTTGAGGTGCAGCTGCTGGATGCGGTCAAACCACCACAAGAAGGAATGGGGAAGAAAAGGACTGGGCCCTCATAATTACAAAATTTTATACTCTGTCTACCACGTGGAAATACCCCTCTGACTAGTCTACCATGACAATACATTAGAACCTCTAGATTCTCTTACCATCTGATTTACCGGAAGGATTTAAGAAATCTGCCTGTGCTGGGAACCACCATATTTGTGATTTGGATTCTGCCAATGTATCCTGCAAAAAGCAATAGCACCTTATAGTAAAAAAAGTATATGAACATCATACTTGGAGACCAGGAAGAGGTCTGAGATAAAGCATGTTATATTTACAGAAAATTACCTTTAGATAATTGAAAAATTTGTACAAGAATTAGAAACATAATTGTTTATAAAAGAAGTTGAATGGCTTAAAGCACTTGATTTAGAATTAAAAGGAGATTTTGCTGAAAGCATAAATATAGTACTGGAGAAGGAATAACAGTGAATCTACTCTGTTGTGGTATTAACCAGTTTTATTTTGTATTTTTGCTAAGAACTATGGGATAAAATGCTGCCCTGAAGATGAAGAAGATTGAATTTCCCAAAGGGACTTGCAAATGCCTGAGGAATGCTAAACTACCTTGCTTGTAGAAATGCATTTCAATTTAGTGATATAAAATGCAAAGTCCTGATTTAGGTAGAAAACAAGAAGAATGTTTGCTGTCACTGGAAGATTACCAGTTCAAAATTCAGTAGCAGAGAAGACTCAAATCAGACAGATGTGACTGTATGATGCAACCCAGAAAAAAAGCTTTGCTGAGTTGAGTAAATAGAGATGAGGGGACATGGATCCATCCTGTCAGACCCAGATGCAGTAATAAATACTGTTCTTACTATATACAGGTATTCCTGTTTGAGAAGGATAAATGAAGACTATAATGTAAGCCAGAAAAAAAATCTACAAAGGCCAACAGTCTAGGATGAAATCTTTTTATCCTGAAAAAGCTAACTTGGTTAAAAAAAAAAAAAAACTAACTTGGTTTAACTTAACATTTGGAAGCTTTTAGCCTAATCAAAAAGTTTAAGTGAACTGTCATTTAATTTTCAGTTTTTCCATTTTTCTGGACCATCAGATGTTTTGACTCTTAAAGAGTTTCAGTGAATGACTAAAACGGAATGTCACTGAATGTCTAAAAATCATTCTGTCTGTGAAGCCCATGTAACCAGGAAGGCAATGACAGCTTTTCCATTAAGTGTTTTAGTCAGACTTTTCCTTGGAAGTTTGAGTCCATCTTAGATACCCCAAGATCAGCAGACAATGGCCGAGGAACTTTTTTCTTTTCATGTAGAAAAAGATTTTAGACCATTTAGACTGTTCACTAAATCACCACTGCTTAGTAACGTCCCCAAAGCCACTTAAACATACAAAGAGGGATTTACCTAACAATACCTGAAAATCTAAGGGACTAAGCACAAAAACTCTTGACTCACTCTATTACATCTGTTTACCAAGGTCAGTTATTTTTATGAATGCCTTTCAGAGGGCATTCCTGAGGCCTCCTGAGCATGAGAGACCAGTTCCAGAACTGACAGTGCATCCGGCCTAAGGTCTTAGTAAAGTAGCACTTCGGAAATCCTCAGAAATATTCTTCTCTTCAGTTCTGTAGAGGACTCGAGATAAACTTATGAGTGCATAGGCAAGCAAGTTGTGCCTTCTTAGTTCTTTCCCTGCTCTATGCAAATTACTAAAACACAACTCTATTAGAATGCTTTTCTCTTATGTTGAGGTGCTCCGAGTGGAAGCACTGTCTACTGTTCTGAAGTGGTTTATAAAAAGCGAAGCATGTACCTGAGGAATATAGAAGATGTTGTCTTTGTAGGTGCTTGCATGAGACTATACACTTTTTTCATCTGCTGGCTTTCCCCACCAAGCAATCCTGGTAATCAGGGCAAATTCTTTTCTTCTTCATTAAAATTGATGTCTCATCCACTAGGGTAACTTGCTCATTATGTTAAGTTGCTTAGGCAGCTGTTCTGGAATTGAGGGAGAAACGTTGTTTCTTTCAAATAAGTACTTTGGTGTAAATATGTGGTGTACTTTATCTAAGGGAACAAAGAACATACAACACGTAAATAGGCAAAGTGAGGTTATTTAAAATACAACCTTAACTGTAAAGTAAGGAAATACTATCAGTGGCTGTAGTCAGGAAGCACAATGCTGAACAGACAGGAAAAAATTGACTTGTAAATAGGTCTTGGGAACGTTATAATTCAAGTTACATGTATTATTGAAGCAGTAATAAGCCCTGGAATCTCCATTTGGAGATAGAATCATAGAATCAGATGGGTTGGAAAGGACCTCTGAAATCATCACTACCACCGCAGTTACTAG
Organism: Pachyramphus minor; assembly: GCA_013397135.1. Taxonomy (NCBI): domain Eukaryota; kingdom Metazoa; phylum Chordata; class Aves; order Passeriformes; family Tyrannidae; genus Pachyramphus; species Pachyramphus minor. Next base: position 1,817 of record VYXB01003099.1, on the reverse strand, counting down.
ACTATGGCACTAAGTGCCACATCCAGTCTTGAATATTTCCAGGGACAGAGAATCTACCACCTCCCTGGGCAGCCTATTCCAGTGCCTGATTACCTTCTCTCTGAAGAGTTTCTCCCTAATGTCTAATCTAAACCTCCCCTGGCAGAGCTTGACACTGTGCCCTCTTGTCTTACTGTTGGTTGCCTGGGAGAAGAGACCAACACCCATCTGGCTACAACCTCCTTTCAGGGAGTTGTAGAGAGTGATGAGGTCTCCCCTGAGCCTCCTCTTCTCCAGGCTAAACAACCCCAGCTCCCTCAGCCTCTCCTCGTAGGGTTTGTGATCCGTCTCTTTACCAGCCTGGTCACTCTTCTCTGGGCCTGCTCCAGCACCTCAATGTCCTTCCCGAACTGAGGGGCCCAGAACTGGACACAGTACTCCAGGTGTGGCCTCACTAGTTCTGAGTACAGGGGCAGAATCACTTCCCTGCTCCTGCTGACCACACTGTTCCTGATGATATTTCACTGTGCAAGGTACTGCACAGGTAAAAATACAGGGGAGATGGATCTACATTCCCAATCACCTTTCAATCTAACGACAGAACTTACGCAGGAAAGAAACAATGGGACTGCACCCTAACAATGAGCATTTTGAAATAATGGTAAAGCTTTAGGAACACATGGTGGTAGCTTTGCAATTTCAGTTCCTGCACTTCAGTGTTTCATATATCCTGTGAGTCATGTCTTCACTGAACAGAAGCTACCTCAAAGGATGAGCAGGTACAACCGTAATGGGAGGTGCCAGGCTGGTCATTTGCAAAATTTGTATTCCTTTTAGGCCAGATTTGTTAGAAAGTTGTGATGGTTTGGTCCAGGTCCTTTTCCTGGTAACGAGATCGTAACCAAAGAAGCAACCATGCTCCTCAGTATTCCACACGATCTTTAAGTAAACCAGGGTATAAATAAGTAGGAGGGAGGAGGACTTGCTCTCTTCTCTTCTGGTGGATCTGAAAGTGCAGGTTCTCTGCCGTAGGGTCTGCCTGTGTGGGAGTGAGGCCTAGTGCGGCCTCGAAAGCCTTGGGAGGCGGAGAGTGCCGGTGGCTGTTTGGCGATTCTGCTGTCTCAAGGAAAGTGGTTCTTCATTGGGTTGTTCCTGGGTTCCGTTTGTACATATCTGTTTTGCTTTTTCTTTTTCTCCCTTTTCCCCTTTCCCTTTGGGTGGTATTTGGATCCGTTTGTTGTGTACATAGTATATTAATTGTATATAACTGTGATTTATGTAATTATATATATTTTTTATATAATTCATTTGGCTCGGGTTATTCAGTTTTTTATAGTTTTTTTTACTTTCCCCTGGGAAAAGAACAGAGAGGGGCAGGTTTTCACTGTGGGTTTGAATATTTGGCTGTTACCCAGGTCCAAACCATCACTACAGTCGAAGTTCACATCTATTACCTTTCATCTAGTCCAATATCTGGAAACAATTTCTGTGGGTTATCTTGCTTTTTAAGTCCTTCTAATGACAGAGTGCAGCAAACACAGTGAGAATCAGAGGTAGAGTGACCCTGCGGAATCTGATTCACCTGCTCATATCCTGCTATCTCAATGATTTGCTAAGAACAGTCACTGAGATAATCAGGCAGCCAAATAATTTAATACTTGTCTCTCATTTTGTAGCCTACTGAAAGTAAAAAGAATATGTGAATATCAGAACAAAAAGAGGAAAAAGCTCCGGTTTTGATTACTTGTTATTCCTTTGACCTGCTCTTATAAGTACCTTATTATTAAGTCCAGCAAACAGGGACCTATAATTCAATAGAGGTAAGAATGGACTACAGA
>VYXB01003098.1:325403-383263 GCA_013397135.1 Pachyramphus minor | reverse complement strand
CGTCGGAAGGGCTGCCAGAACCCCCGGGGAATCAGCGGGGTGGGGGTGTCCCGTCCTCCCCCGGGCAGGGGGGCTGTACCCAGGCTGGCACCGCAGGCAGGTGCCCCCAGCCCGGGCACCCCATGGAGCTGCCGGAGGTGTCACCCCCGGGCACTCAGATCCCTCAGGATGGCCCTCCAGGAGGCAGGAGTCGGGAGCACTGCTTTCCTGTGGTGAAGTGTGAGTTGCCATCACTTCCACACCTCCTCCCTGTGCCTTGTCATCCTCAGCCCCCCTCCCCTGCTGCAATCCCCATTCCCTCATCCCACAGAAACACCCTAAAGGGAATGTCCAGGGGGGCTGTGAATGGGTTCAACCCCCCAGGTCCAGGCTTAGGGCATTGTCTCTTGCAGTCCAGAGCTGGTTTGTTCTGGTGCTCTGGCCACTGGTTCCTTCTACCCCTTTTTGGACATTTTGTGACACCCTCTCCCTCCAGGTGCCTTTTTTTGGTAGTTTTATTTCAAGTGTCTGATTCCTCTAGCTGTCAGACAAATCTCTGCTGGCAGCCTGGAGCTGGGGAGGGTCCTTGGGCCATGGGGTGGCTGATCCCACAACCCAAGGCATCAGTGCCAGTTTGTGGGGGGCAGGTTACTGGGCTATTGCTCCAGAGAGACCCATCAGCAGTAAAAACCAGTCCCGAGGATGCTGCAGGGCCTGGCTTGGAGCACCTCAGCTGTCTCCTCTCTGCAGGAGGGCAGCAGCCCCATCTTGGGGCCGAGGGGCCTGGGGGCTGTGCAGAGGGTGGTGGATCCAGCCCCTCCTCGAGCTCACCAGCAGCTCTGGCTGATGTAATTCCTGCCATTACAGGTAAAACTGCTCCACCTCGGGTGGCAAACTCCCCCGAGAGAGGCAGGAGGGGGTTGTTGTGTTCCTGTTGCTTTGCAGCAGCCCACAGGGATCCCACTGCCTCCCCAGGGTGGCTGCCTCCTCCTCCTCCCCCTCCTCCTCGGGCTGCCTGTGCCTGCTGAGTCCTTCCCAGAGCTGTGCCTGGGGAGCAGAGGCTGCACCACGTGTTCCCCCCCAGCCCCATTGTGGCTCCCCTGGCTCTTTGTTACCCGGGTCTGGCAGCATCCCTGCCTCCTGCTGCCTGCCTGTTGGAAGGATCCCTGCCTCCTGCCACCTGCCTGCTGCCTGCAGCCACTGTGTGTGCAGCTGCAGCCCAGGGACCACTGCAGTGGCCTGGCTGTGGCTTTCCTGCCTCCCTGTGTGACCAAATAGCACTTGGAGAGGGGAACACCCTGACTGGGGTAATGGGGCATCCCCGGGACTAAAGTTTGGGGCATTGGGGAAAATCTTGGGGTGTTCCTGGTGCTTCTGAGTCCTTGGAGGGAAGAGCAGAGACTGTGATTGAGCCAAAGGTGACAGAGGGGTGCAAAGCTCCCCCTCCCTGGGGTGGGCTCACTGCCAGCCCCCTCACCGTGGGCTGATGGTGGGGGGCTGCGGGCAGGGGAACTGCCTGGGCATTGTTTTGGGCAGACCCAGTGTGGGGGAGCAGGGAGCAGAGTGCTCAGCCAGAGCCAGGGCACAGCAGCTCCTCTCTCCCTGCTCCACCAGCCCTGGAAGGGTGACAATGTCCCCAAGGGGCAAGTCCCCTCCACCCCAGCTCACCAGTGCCCCAGGGCGATGGCAACGTGACCTCACTGCCCCCAGGGCGTGTGCCACAGGGCAGGAACCCCCCTTGGGTGGCAGGCAGGTGGAGATGAAGCCGGGGTGCAGTGCCAGCCCCCCACCCCAGCACCCACCTTACCTGCAGGATGTCGCCTGCTGTTTCCCTGGCAACGGCGCTGGCATCCCGCACACCTCGGGCAGAGTTTCCCTGCATCCCCTGCGATGTCATCCCTGTTTCCCGGGTAACCCGGCATCCGGGAGCTCTGGCAGGCAGGTAGTGGGGGTCCCCAGCCCACCCCTGCCTTCTGCTGTGCCCAGGCACTCACTGCCCCCAGCACCGGGGGAAGGGCTGTGCTGCTGTGGGGGCTCGTGGTGGCCTCGGCTGGTGGGGACAGGCTGCCAGGTGCCAGGGATGCTCTCTCCAAGGCAGGGATGGGCAGGTGAGGCACATGGCCCAGCAGGTTTAGGGGAGCAGGCAGCCCTGGCTGTCACAACAGAGCCCAGCCCGTGCCCTGCTCTCTGCAGGGGCCTCGTGGGTCTGCCTGGTGTTGGAGCAATGGGCAGCTCAGGGGTGGGAGGAGAAGCAGGGCCTGGGGACACGGTGCCCACCCTGTGTCCTACCCGGTCCCTGCACCAAGGGCTGGGGACTGTGCCTGGGCTTGTGGGCAGTCAGTGCTCCCAAGGGAAGAACAGCCAAGGGATGTTGGGAAGTGTCCAGGACACTTGTCCTGCTCATCTTTGAGCAACTGGTCTGGGCAGGAGACATTAACCTCCAGCAGGGCACTGGTGAGGTGTGTTGAGCACCCCAGTCTGTGCTGGTGCTGGGGTGTTTGGCTGCAGGTGATGCCCTTCATGCCATGAACCCATCCAGGGGTGAAGCACTGGGCAGAAAGTGTCCCCTGTGCTCTGTGAACAGCTTTTCTGCTCGTCCCCAACAGCTTTGTTCCATCCCATGCCAGGTGGCAAATCCCCCCAGCTCCCAGCGCTCATCTCCAGGAGATCACATCCCCCATGAGCCCCCTGGCAGGAGGGTGAAGGGCTGGATCCCAGGGCAGGGGAGGTCGGGACCCCCAGTTTGCTGGCTGGGAGCCCCCCGAGATGGTGGCAGTTCCAGGTGCTTTCTCCACCAGTGGATTCAGGAGCCTGGAAATTCCCGTGCTGAGACAGCTCAGCCCTGCCCAGGGAATGGATTTGGATGAAATTGGAGCCTGTGGCAGCAGTGGCTGGGATTTTCCCTGGATCCTGTGCTCTGCCTTCTGTGCTGGGCAGGAGCTGAGCGCAGCCAGGGCTCCTCTGGGGCGTTTTTGGGGAGCCACAGCCTTGCTGGCAGCCAGCCCCTCTCCTGCATAGACCCCCGTGGGAGTGTCCCCTCTGGCAGGGGCTCCCTCGCTGTGCCCTGTGCTGCCCACACCGAGGGGATCCAGCTGCCCCTTCCTGCCAAGCTCCCGGGGCAGGGGGATGTCCCAGGGGGGCTCCCCTTTTCCAGCCCACCAGTGGGGCTGTGCCTCGTGTGTGTGAGCAAGTGTGCCAGTGTGGGGTGACCCAGGGGTCTGTGGGGTGACCCCAGGGGTCTGTGGGGTGACAGGACTGGGGGCAGGTCTGGGGACTGCCCTGTGCCTTGCTCAGCTGTGGGAGTCACGGGCAGAGTTGTGCAGGACACCAGTGACCCCAGAAGGGCTCAGTGGGTGCTGCTGGGTGCTGGCAGTGCCTGGGCACATCCCTGCCTGGAGAGTTCTATCACTGGCACAAGCACGTGCTGGGGCACAGGGTGGGGGCTTCATGCCCACCCTTGGGCAGGTGCTGAGCACCTCCTTCCCTCCCTCCCTCCTGCTCCTCCCGGATCCCTGTGCCATGAGGAAGCCCAGGCTGGCGGGACCCCAGCCCGGAGCTGTGGGGGTGGGGGGCNGGCACAGGAGAGGAGAGCTGAGGACAGGGGGCTGCAGGATGGGATGCAAGGGGTGGTGTGGGCTGTGGTTGAAGTGTGGGGGTGTGCAGGATGGACACAGGCTGTGCCCATGAGTGTGTGACCGGGGCTGTGTGTGACACCCCACTGCAGGTTGGGGACATCCTGGGCAGGGCTGTGACCCACCCAGGCTGGCGCAGGGCCTGGGACTGTTGTTTCAACCTCCCTGGGAAAAGGGAGGTTTTTCCATCTCCCCTCCCAGAGCAGCTTTGCCTTTGGCTCCTGCCCAGCATCCAGTGGGGGCCAGGAGCCCCCAGGAGATGCCACCCTGGGGCACTGTGATGGGATGCTCCTTGGGGCACAGCAGGGATGGATCCCCATCCCTCTTCACTCCCAGGACCCTCTCCTGGGGGTGCCACCCTTGCTGTGAGTCCCTCACCCCACACACTGTGTCAGTCACCCCTGAGACTGTCCTCCTTGGGGACAGGGCCCCTGTCCCTCGGGTCCCCGTGGCAGAGGGCACCACACTCAGGGGCATCTCAGCTGGGATGGCCTCTCCAGGCTGACATTCTCTTGTGGGGCCTTGGCACATGGAATGGATCCTCTGCAGGGACAGCACTGTCAGGCCACTTCCCACAGTCCTTCTGGCCATGGTGACACCTGTGACAGCCAATGCCACTGCCTCCCTGTCCCCACCCTTTGCCAGCTCCAGGGGGGCTGAGTTGGCCCCAGCCAGGTGGGGAACCATGGGGTCTCTGCCCCTGCAGTGGCTGGTCCTGCCTGTCCCAGGTGGGCTGTGCCCAGGACATGGGGCTCAGTGCCCTCCATCTCCTGTGTGCAAGGGCAAGAAATGAAGGTGGAAGTGTAAAAAAAGGGAGTTGTGTGGGGTTTTGGTAGAATCATGGAATGGTTTGGGTTGGAAGGGATCTTAAACACATCCAGTTCCACCCCCTGCTGTGGGCAGGGACACCTTCCACTATCCCAGGTTGCTCCAAGGTCCATCCAACCTGGCCTGGGACATTCCAGGGCTGGGGCACTTGCAGGGATGATCTGGAGGGTTGCAGTGTGTGCTGGCAGGGAGGGCTCTGGGGCTGGTTGGGGACAGGTGGCCCTGGTGGAGGGGAAGGGCTGGGGAGGGGTGAGGCTGAGCGAGGAGGGGCTGCAGCCAGCACACGGTGTCACAGTGTCCCTGCAGGCAGTGCTCTGCAAGGGACATCAGTGTGGGGACATGGGGACAGCCCAGAGCCTGCCAGCCCCTGCCATGGGCTCAGCTGGGTAGACCCAACCCCACCATTGGCTGGAAACTGCTCCTTATTTTCAGAGGTGTTTTTAAAATAGTGCTTCTTGTCATGTTTCTGTGCACCAGGTCCCCAGGGTGACAATTTTCTCTCTCCCTCAGAGGCATCACTGAACCCTCCCCTGCCCCACCCTTGGGGGCTGAAACCTGCAAACTGGCAAAAACATTTTTGTTGGAATAAAACTGTTCCATGAAAAATCTCTCAGCCAAGAACATTTGGTGGCAGGGATGTCCCTGCTGTCGTGGCCATCCCTCTGGTCCCCATCCCCCTCAAGGCTGAGAGCCCTTGGTTGTCCCAAGCTTTTGCCATCTGTGTTTGCTGGTGTCAGGATGAAACCACTTCCAGGAAGAAATTCCTCCCTGGGGGGGTGGGGAGGCCCTGGCCCAGGTTGGGCAGAGCAGCTGTGGCTGCCCCTGGATCCCTGGAAGTGTCCAAGGCCAGGTTGGATGGGGCTTGGAGCAACCTGGGCTGGTGGAAGGTGTCCCTGCCCATGGCAGAGGGTGGAACTGGATGATCTTCAAAGTTCCTTCCAACCCAGAGCAGTCTGTGATTCTGGGACTCTACCTGAGAAGCAAGAGGCACCTTTGCATGCACAGCCAGAGCAGTTTGCAGAGCACAGGCAGCCTGTCCCTGCTCCAGCAGCCAGCACAGTCTGGGGGGAGTCCTGGTGGGACACAGCAGGGTCTGGCTTTGCTCCATGGCTCCTTGAAACCCTGTGGCTGGAGCTGGAGGACACAGCACAGAGGGGGTCCTTGTGTCCCTGTGGGGCTGCTCCCAGGGGTGGCACAGGACGTGGGGCAGGCGGGGAAGCCCCGGAGCAGAGCGAGCCCTGGGAGAACACGTGTGCCCCAACCATGGCTCCCTGCCCAGCTCTCCACGTCATGCTGGGAACACTCCAGCTCTGATGCAGCCTCAGGCTGAAAACCAGGACAGCCTGGATGGAACAGACAGGGGGAGGATGGGGCTGGACTCACACCCCACAGGGTCTGGGGTTCCTGCTGCTGCTGCTCAGGGGTTGCTGCGTGTGGTCGCTGCGCTGGGACAGGACAGGGGCACAAGGGGGACACATGGCTGGAACCCACGTCCCTCCCAGGTGGCCAAGTGACCCAGAGATGGTGTTTTTCGTGGACCCCACAGGACAGTCACCCCCCAGGGTGTCTGAGCATTGCTGTGTGAGGCAGGATGGTGCAGGCTGAGTCCTGCTGCTTCCCTCATCTTCCTGCAGGCGATGAGGAGGAGGCGGGTGTGTTCTCTCCTGGGAACAGCCAGCTCCTCTGCCTGGGGGCTTTGAACCCCCCAAGGGGGCCCAGCATCCTGCTTGGGGCACCTCCTGCATCCCTGGTGGGTGCTGGGTCTCCCTGGAGTCTCTCAGCATGATTTGCTGTGCCCTTGCCAGGGATCCAGAGCAGCTCTGGGTTCACTCAGCGTGGGCACACACAGGGCTGCCTGGTGGCACTGGGGCACTTGCTGTCCCCAGCCAGCCCCAGTGCCAGCAGCAGGGGTGGCAGCCAGCAGGGAGATAGGGTGGCACCCAAGGAAAAGGGAGTGTGGCTGCTTTAATGATTTGGCTGCAGTGAGAACTTGGTGTGGAGGAAATTGAACCCAGGGGAAAAAATCCTGTAATTTCATGCAAAAATTACACGGCAGCTCCGGGTGATTTACTGCAGCTATTTTGGTGGGCAGCTCTGGGGTGTCATTAGAGCATTAAGGGATAAGTGGCTGCTGGTGGACAGGGTCTTCCCAAGGCATCTCACCAGGTCTCACATGTTGGAGAGGGGTCCAGGTGGGCTGGGGGTGGGTTTTGTCCCCAAAGGACAAGGGTGGGGGGATTGATGTCTCTCAGTTGGATGAAGGCACCTTGCAGAGCCTCCCCAGCTGTGCTGGCACCCTGTGGCTTGGCAGCACCCTTGGAGAGGCTCCAGGTCCCCTCCAGCACTGGGGTGGCTCTGGGGGGATGGCACCCCCTGCGTGGGTCTCGTGGGGAGGGCAGTGCTCAGCTCAGCCTGGCTGGGGAGCAGAGCTGGGGGTTTGTCAGCACGTGGCTTGGAGCCGTGGTGGTGTCTGGGGACAGGGACAGTCCAGCCATGGGCATCAGGGTGCTGCAGACCAGGGTGCTGGGGCTGGCTGGAGCTCTTGCTGCAAAGGGGATGGAGCAGAGTCCGACCCATTTCTCCCCCCCTGCACAGCACCCCCTGCCCCACAGCCCCACAGCCCCACAGCCCACTGTGAGCATCCCCGTGGGGCTGGGTGTGAGCTGGGGGTCTGGCACAGGTCCCCAGAGCAGGATGAGCAGGGGGGTCTGGCACAGGTCCCCAGAGCAGGGTGAGCAGGGGGGTCTGGCACAGGTCCCCAGAGCAGGGTGAGCAGGGGGGTCTGGCACAGGTCCCCAGAGCAGGGTGAGCTGGGGGTTCTGGCACAGGTCCCCAGAGCAGGACGAGCAGGTGGCTGTGCCAGGGCCAGCCCACACAGAGGTGGGTGACACACAGCCACAGCTCCCCTGGGCCATCAGCCCCCCCTTTGGCATTGTTCCAGGGATGCAGGGCAAGAGTGGGGCTGGGGGAAGCAGGAGGTGGGCAAAGGTGCTGGCTGTCCCCTGCCTCCTGCCAGCCCCTGCACTGGCACCTGCAGCCTCCAAGAATGACCCCATAGCCAGGGGGGCATGGATTCAACCCATCACTGTGGCATGGGGCACTGCAGCCCCTGCCTGGCCCTGCCTGGGCTGTGCCTCTGGGAGGTACCCGGTGCCAGCTGAGCCTGCAGAGGGGTTCTGTGTGCCCAGAGCTGCCTGGTGCACCCCTGGGGTTCCTGCCCGCCTGCAGGGAGCGGGGAAAGGCTGGGCTCTCCCAGAACACCCCCCACTCCCACAGGGGATCCCCAGCTCCCCAGCCCTGCCCACGCTCTGCCCATGTCCCTGAGGGCAGTGTGTGCCTGCTCGTTATCCACAGCCCTGCTCTGATCTAATGAGCCCTTTGGGGAGCACGTGGGGCGGGACGGGGGGTGCTGGGGGATTCATGGAGATGTGGCTCTGCACAGGGGGTGCAGAGGGATTACTGCCTTCCCCATTGCCCCTGGGCTCCTCCTCTGCCCCTGCCACCCCTTCAGGGACAGACAGGCCCAGCTGGGAGGGCAGCACGGTCCCCTTGGTGTGATGGGCAGGACAGGCCTTGGGACAGACCCTGTGGGGTGATGGAACCTCTCCCCTCCAGCTGCTCTGGAACCAGCTCTTCTGGCCCCTCCTGCTCCAGCTTGGGCAGGGCCATGACTGGAGGAGGGAGTGTCACACAGAGCCCCAGCAGAGTCAGGAGAAGCCAAGGGGTGTCTTAGTGCAGGCTGTGGGAGCTGGATTGACCATGCAGGTGTCCCCCCAGCACTGAGATCACCCAGTACTGGTCCTGATGCTGTTCCCATCCATCCATCCGTCCATCCATCCATGGGCTGTGGGGACCCAGAGCTCAAGGAGCATTTGGACAACACTCTCAGGCACATGGTGGGATTTTTGGTGGTATCCTGTGCAGGACCAGGAGTTTGACTTGATGATCCTTGGGGGTCCCTTCCAGCTCAGGACATGCTGTGGTTCTGTCACCCATCCCCTGAGCCACCTCACTGGAACCCAGTGTGATCCCCACTGACCATAGTGGGATGTAGAGCTGATACTGGTGCTATGTTTGTCCCCTCTGGATTGCGGGGCAAAGCCATTCCACAGGGATGGGCACTGTGGATGCTCCCCGGGATGTCAGCAAGGTGCCCGGGGAGGGGACAATGCAGCACCCACCGGGTGCAGGGAGGGTGCTCCTGGTTTTGAAGGGAATGTGGAGTGGTGGCAGCTGGCTAAAATAAAGCAGCTGCCATGGCAACATCAACAGTCCCAGGGCTGGGAGAAGGATGTCACCCCTGGCTCACTGGCACCCCGGTTCCAGCCTGGGCATGAGGAGTGTCCTGCTGTGCCTGATCTCCTTCTGCCAGCTCCCTCCTGGCCAGGAGGGGTGCAGGGGTCTCGCCCCTCTTTGCAGCCCAAAGGGCTGAGCCAAGCACTTGGCACCCCCTGGGCTCTGTGCTGAGACAGGGCGTGGGGAGGCTGCAGAGTGGGGGTGCCCTGGTATCCCTGGGCAAGTGTTGGGCAGGGGGGCTGCTGGGGGCTGTGGGGAGTGGTGGGTGGTTTGATTGGCATCAGTCATGTCTCCAGTTGGCCCCTCCCTCCCCCTCCTGACCACAGGCTCTGCAAGCAGTTCCCAAACCAAGGCAACTGTGGAACAGCCTCTGCTGCCAAGAGCACAGGGGCAGTGAGGGGCAGTGCTGTGCCAGGGTGTGTGGGGTGGCTGCACCAGGGGCTTCACCAGGGTTGGACCCTCTGTGAGCCACCCACTGTGGTAGAGGTGGGCCAGGACCAGCACAGGGCCAGGCAGGGGATGGGCATCACCCCAGGGACCCACCCAGCTCAGAAGCACATTTATCAGTCCTGAAAGGAGCCCAGGCAGCCCCAGTCAGGCTCTGTCTGGGTTTGGGGCTGGAGGGTCCTGGCAGAGCATCAGGGTCATGGTGATGGTTCCCACTTGGACCTTCTCCTCCAGGAGAGGTTGGTCTTGGACACACCATCAGCCAGCCCCAGGGAATGGCAGAAGGACGTGGGCAGGGGTGGCCCAGCCTGGCCCCATCGAGCAGGGTCCCAGCTGCATTTCTTCTCCTATTCCTTCTCCTCCAGAGCGTGGGGCTTATCTGGAGCCATCCTTCTGCCCCACATCTGTGGGGCAGGGCCAGGCCGGACCCCTGCCCAGTCCCGGAGGGGGCTGGCACGAGGGGTGGCACAGAGAGGGGCCAGGGGGATGTTCAGGGAGGGGGCTGCAGCACGGGGACCCCGCAAGCCGCAGCTGCCCTGGCGAGGCCCCGGGGGTGATTAGCGGTTCTTAATGAGCTGCGGCCGGGCTGGGAGCGGGGGGCTCGGGGCGGGGATGCTCCGCCGGCCCCGCCGCCTTGGGCTCCTCGCGTGTCAGCCACCTGCGACGGGGCCGGGGCGGGCACGGCCCCTCACGCCTCTAATGGGCATTTGGTTCAATTAGCAGCACGTCAGCCCCGCTCGGCTCAGCCGACGCGCTGACCCGAATCCGCTGCCTCCGCTCGCAGCCGCCGGCGAGACCCCGCGGCGGGAGGCGGGTGCCTCCCCCTGCCCCTGCCCCTGCCGTGCCCTTTCGGGGGCACCGGGCAGCCCCTGCACCCCCTCGCCCAGCTCCAGCCCCGGGGAAGGACGTGCTGGGGAGGGGGACAACCCCAGCTCCCGAGGAGGAGATGGCAGATTGGGCATCAGCTGGGGGTGCAGTGAGCGGGCAGCAGGAGGCTGACACAGAGCGAGGGGCTGGGGGCTTATGGGGCATTGAGAGGGGCTGGGGGCTTATGGGGCATTGCAGGGGGCTTATGGGGCATTGAGAGGGGCTGGGGGCCTTAGGGGACATTGAGAGGGGCTGGGGGCTTACGGGGCATTGCAGGGGGCTGGCTGTGGGCTGCCATAGGGCACCAGGGAGCTGATGGAGCAGTGCAGGGGTTTTGCTGTGGGATGCTGTAGGGCACCACAGAGGTACGGCTGTGGGAAGCTGTGGGGTGGTGCAGAGGGCTGGTTTGGGGTCGTGTGTGGGGCAGAGCCAAGGGCTGGCTGGGGGGCGGCTGCGTGGCCACAGGGCACTGTGAAGGGCTGCTCGGGGTGGGGAGGGAAGCACGGGCGCTGCTGTGGGGCAGTAACGCCCCGGCAGACAGTGGGGCAGGGCAGGGCTCAGGCTGCAGCCGTGGAGCAGAGCTTATCCCACGTCCTTGGCAGCTGCTCCAAACTGCCTCAGCGAGCCCTGTGCTGGGGGCTGCTCCTTCCAGACAAGGCACCGTGTGCCCTGGGGCAGCGGGGAGGGGAGGAGGCAGCAGGGGCTGCTCACGGCAGAGAGGCCGGCGGGGATTCACAGTGTGCCGGGTCCTGTCCCCGGGGAGCCTGGTGAGAGGCTGGAGGAGCCCTGTCACACGGTGGGCTGGATTTACAACCGCCTGGCTGCCCTGGCTCCGGCTGCTGCCTGTCACCGGCTTCACCCACCCGCGTGTGGAGGGCTGCTGTGGGTCAGGTTGGGGTGGGCTGATGTGGGGCTGGTGTGGGGCTAATGTGGGGCTGGTGTGGGGTTGGCTGATGCACCTGCAGCCCCTGGAGGCGACGGGGGTCTCACCTACTCCCTACCCTTGGCACAGCACAGGCTGCTGTCATCACGGGGCACCCGTGAGCATCTGGGGTGCCTGGCATCCCCCGGGGTGTGGGCTGCACTGCCACGTGTGCCAGCTGCCATCTGCTCTCCAGGCGGGCGTGGGCCCCGCTCGGGAGGCAGCAGTGCCAGGGCTGTGGGCTGCGCTCAGCACCCGGCTGCTCCGGGCAGGATGGTGACACCAACGCAGGGAGCAGGGCTGGCTGTGCTCAGGGGAAGGTGCCATCCTGCCCTTAGTGCTGGTGTCCGCGGGCAGAGCCGTTTCTTGGGTGAACAGGATGTCTTTGGGGGTGTCACCATGGAATGTCCCGAGCCATCACCCGCCTTGTACAGAGTCCCCAGGGATGGAGCCCCATCGAGGCTCTCGGCAGCCTCTGCCCTCCGGGGTATTTCCTCCAACAGTGGCAATTTTTATGTGCAAGAAGTGAATAAGCATCAATTAACCCCCGGAGCGGTCCTTGTGCTGCCAGAGAGCAGCCGGCAGAGCTCTTGTTAGTCATGTTGTCCCTGTCCCTGCTTCCTCCTGTCAACAGGGTGAGAATCGCCACCAGGTAACGAAGGGGCTCATTAGCGGGATGGACCAGCAGCCTGGGCAGACAGACAGCCCCCAGCACACCCTGGCCGTGGAGGTCTCTGAGAACAGGGCTGCGAGCTGTGGGGTGTGGGGGAGCAGCCAGCCTTGCTTTGTGGGTTTGCTTGGAAAAACCTTGGTGCTGTGGGGACAGCGGGTAGTGGTGGCAGCCCAGGGACAGTGGTGGGGACAGCAGAGGGGTACAGGGGATGTGACAGGGATGGAGTGGGTCCTGGGGACCCCTCGTTTGCTCTCTGCCTGTTCTCACTCGAATTGCACTTGTTTCCCCCCACTTGCTCTCCTCGGGGCAGGCAGAGGGGTGTTCAGCCCCCCTCCCTGCACCCCAGCACTCGTGGGCACCCGAAGGCTGGAGGTGTAGCCTGGGCACGCTGCTGGGGTGGGCATGGGCAGGTGCCTGGGACCCTGCAAAGGCCCCTCTGGCTCTGGCAGCGATGCCCATCTCGGGGGTCGGTTCCTGTCTCGGTGGTCGAGGCTCATCTCGGGGGTCGATGCTCATTTCGGAGGTCCTGTCTGGACAGAGGACATGGGGAAAGGCTCCCGGCTCCCACCACAGCATCATCATCATCATCCTCGCTGCCAGATGCCCATTGACAGTCAAGTCACTCTCTCAAACAATGGGTCTGGCTAATCCTTTTACAATGGGACTAATTGCTAATCAGACCGATTTCACACTGCCTGTTCCCCTGACAATGAGGCTCGCCGGAGGAGGGCTCCTGGGGGGGGGGGAGGGGCTCTGTGGGTGCCCACAGCCCCCCCTCAGGCCCCGCAGCAGGACCAGCCCTCGGCAGACGGGCACCGGGATGGCACCAGGATATTCCAGCTTGGCAAAGCCTCTGGCAGCTGGTGGCTGGGCTGGCACGGGCTCAGCCTCGGCCCTCCCTGGTGCCAGCCTGGGCTGAGCAGGGCTCCGGTCCACCTGCAGCCCCTGGTGCCACCTCCAGCCCTCGCCTCTGCTACCCAGAGCATCCCGCTACCCAGAGCATCCCGCTACCCAGAGCATCCCGTCGTGGCCGGGGAGCGGTGGAACCCCAAGGGGGTCTGTCCCCCCCGGCACGGTCTGGGTGTGCGCTGGGGACTGATGCTCATTGCCCGGTGCCGTTTGGGTACCTGGGGCTGTGGGGACACCAGAGAGGGGCTGAGCCGTCGGAGTGTGGGGGGACAGGCAGGGGCGACACGGGGCACAGGAGATGGGGAGGGGGGCACAGCGAGGGTGCAGGGCATGGCAGGTAGTGCAGGGCATGGCAGGTGGTGCAGGGCATGTCAGATAGTACAGGTTGATGAGAAGCGGTGCAGGGCAGAGAGGGGCAGAGCGGTGTCAGAGGCGTCGTGGGGACCCTTGGGCTGGCACCATTCCTTCCTGCACCCCCTGTGCTCTGCCTGACTCTGGTACAACCCCTGCCAAGGCAGCTGCTGTTGGGGGCTTTTGCCAGCCCTCACGTCCCGGGCGTCCCCTGCCTGCTCCCTGCCAGCCGAGGCTGGGGCTGTGGGAGCCGGGGGTGGGGGTGAGGCAGGTCCCTTGCTGCGCGCTTTAATCAGCTCCCGGTGCAGCCCCGGGCCCCGCTCCGTGCGCCCCGAGCGCGGCCAGCAGAGCATGTCGGGGTGCTAATGAGGAGAGAGCCGGGCCCGCTGCACCTTGCACTTAATTGCTGCTGTCTGCTGGCTCTTAATGAAGCTCGGCTGCAGGAGAAACAGCAGCCTCCCCTTCCCTGCTCTCCCTTGGCAGTCTGACCCTGCCAGCCTTGTAGCCCTGTCAGCGGCCCGGGGCCCAGGGTGGGTGTGGGGTTCCTGAGAGCCCTGCACTGGAGCTGCGGGAGGGGGAGGCAGCAGCACAGGACGATGAATGTCACCCCCATCCAGCTGTGGCATCCCCAAACCCTGCAGACCCCAGCCCCTCTCCCCGTGCTCTGCATAGCAGCTCCATCCCAGCAGCACAGAGCTGCAGCAGCTCCTGCCTGGCTCAGTAGACTCAGGGAGCACTGGCAGGGAGGGACTGTGACAATCCTGGGATTGCAACCCCCCTTCCGTGAGGGGCCCAGCGGCCTCAGCCCAGCAAGTGCAGCCTGGGCATCCTCAGCCCCCCGTGTCTGTGGGTGCAGGGCAGCACCGTGGGGCTGAGCTGGCTGGTGGCCCTGGCCCTGCCAAGGCAGTGACAGCCACGTGCTCTCCCTGCTGCTTGCACAGCAGCCTGGTCGTGTGGAGGAGAGCTTGGGTCAGCCTGTGGCTCAGGGAGAGGTGCTGGAGGGGTCAGGGGCACTCTTCCTGCCAGGCAGACTGGCCAGGGCTTGTCTTGCTCTGCTTGAAGGTGACGAGCATCGTTTGGGCAGCTCAGTGTCCCCACCGCCCCCTGAGCCCCCTCCCAGCCATGCAGGAAGGGGTTAACAGCTGGCCCATACCTGCAGTTGCATTTTAAAGATGTGAAATTAAAGCCCGTAATTTATTCTCCCCACACACGAAGGAGCAATTAGTTCTAAACACGGCTTAATCAGTCAGCGCGAGATTGATTTCTGTAGACTTGGATTTGGTGGCTGCTGGCGAGGAGCCAGCCTGGGAGCAATCTCCAAATAAATGAAGTGCAGAGAAGTAAGCCATTACATAATATGATAGATGAGGCTGGAGCTCACTCTCCTCTTCATTAGTATTCCACTGTACACCACAACAGCACCAAACTTTCTCCCCCTCCCTGTCCCTCTGTCCCTCCTGCAGCTGGGCAGGATCAGGGAGCTCCCTCCCAGCTCCAGCAGCCCCTGCCCAGCCCCGAGCCACAGGCAGTGCTGGGGGAAGGGTCTCTAACACTGATGCTCTTCCCTGGGTTCTGCATCTTGCCTTTCTCCTCTGGTCCCCAGGGAAACTGAGGCACAGGGAGCTGGGGTGGCATCCTGGGAGCTGCACATCAGCAGGGAGAGGCAGGTGTCAGGATCCCAGAATGGTCTGGGTTGGAAGGAACCTCAAAGTTCATCCAGTGCCCCCCCCTGCCATGGGCAGGGACACCTTCTACCAGCCCAGGTTGCTCCAAGCCCCGTCCAACCTGGCCCTGGACACTTCCAGGGATCCAGGGGCAGCCACAGCTTCTCTGCCCAACCTGTCCCAGGGCCTCCCCACCCTCACAGCCAACAGTTCCTTCCCAATCTCCCATCTCTCCCNCTCTGTGACCTGCTCTAGACTTGCTTTAGCAGGTCCTGTGCTGAGGGCCCCAGGGCTGGATGCAGCACTGCAGGTGGGGTCTCACAAGGCCTGAGGGAGAGAATCCCCTCCCTCGACCTGCTGGCCACTCCTCTTTGATGCAGCCCAGGGTGGGGTGGTCTCTGAGTGCACACAGCCAGCTCATGTCCAGCCTCTCACCCACCAGAACCTTCTCTGCAGGGCTGCTCTCAGTGGGTTCCTCTCCCAGCCTGTACTCACACCCTCCCCTCACCTCCAGGCCAGGGGTTTGAAGGCATCACACCAGGGTGACCCCAGCCTGTCACCCCCCGGGGCAGGGACAGCTGGGGGTGCTTGTGTTGGGACGTGACCCCCCACTCCTGCCTCCTGCAAGGCCACCCCTGCTGCAGCCAGGGAGCTGCTCAGAGCCTGAGCCAAGGAACCAAGTGCTGCTCTCCGCAGGGAACCCCCTGAGATGCTGCATGTGGAGGAGGGAGCCAGAAGTGTCCAGGGAGGAAGCAGCCCCCAGTCAGTCCTGCTCTGGGCAGTGAGGGTTCTTCTGGGTTTGCAGACCTCCTGTGTGCTGGTACCTGGGCAGGGCACGTGTCCCTGCCACCAATGCCAGGCTGCAGACACACAGAGACAGACTGTCTCCATGGGGGGCCCCAGTTGGTGACAAGCATTTGGGGACAAGGTCTCACTGACATGGTGCCAACAGGTTGCTTTGGGCTCTGGTGGTGCTGATGTGCCCTGCACAGGGTGTGCTCCTTCCCCCTGGTGCTGAGGGAGGAGGGGAGCACATCCTGAATGATGCCTGGCAGGGGAAGGGGCTTGGAGTCCACTCCAAAGAGGTTCCCTCTGCCTGTGGAACTGGTGGACATTGGCTGGGATCCTGGGATCCTGCGGAGGTGCAGCCTGTGCTGGGACCATCCCATAGGATCTGCTGGGGCTGGGAGGAGACCTGGACCTGTGCATGGTCCTGATTCTGCCTCTGCATTTGCTGCCTCCTCACCTTGTCCCTCCCCAGGCTCCTGCCAGGGAAGAAAGGTCCCCTGAGACCTGGCCCTGCCTGCTGCAGGTGCCTGGGATACAGGGACACCCCTGTCCCTGCCATGAGAGTAACTGCACTAAAGGGACACCCCTGTCCCTGCCATGACAGTAACTGCACTAACACAGAGCTGGTCGATGCAGCAAAGGGCTGTGACCACGGGCTCCTGGAAATGGGATGACTGGCACTGGGATGCCCAGCAGGGCTGTGGGAGGGACCCACCAGCTGAGCCTTCCCAGTCCCGACCCCTCTGGGTCAGACATCCACGGTGTCCCCTGGGATGGAGCCCAGGTCCCCCACGATGCTCTGTGTGCCCCCAGCCCTCCGGGTATCCCCTTCCTTCCAGGGTGCTGGAGCTGCTGCTGACCATCCCCCTGTCCTTGCTGTCCCTGCAGAACTCCATCCGGCACAACCTGTCCCTGCACACCCGCTTCATCCGCGTGCAGAACGAGGGCACCGGCAAGAGCTCCTGGTGGATGCTGAACCCCGAGGGTGGCAAGACGGGCAAGACTCCGCGGCGGCGGGCGGTGTCCATGGACAACAACAGCAAGTTCCTGCGCATCAAGGGCAAGGCCAGCAAGAAGAAGCAGCTGCAGGTGACGCAGGAGCGCGGGGAGGACAGTCCCTCCTCCCAGCAGGCCAAGTGGTCGGAGAGCCCCGCGTCCCACGCCAGCGACGAGTACGACGCCTGGGCGGAATTCCGGACGCGCGCCAGCTCCACGGCCAGCACGCTGAGCGGGCGCCTCTCGCCCATCATGGCCAACCACGAGCCCGACGAGCTGGAGGAGGACGATGGCACCCCCTCCTCTCCGCTGATGTACCCCAGCCCCTCCAGCACCATGTCTCCTTCCCTCAGCGCCCGCTGCTCCGTGGAGCTGCCCCGGCTGACCGACCTGACCGGCACCATCAGCCTGAACGAGAGCCTGGGGGAGAGCATGCTGGAGGACCTGCAGGACGGCTACACCATGAGCCCGAGCCAGCAGCTCCCGCCGGCCGCCCTGCGGCAGCGCAGCTCCAGCTTCACCTTCAACTCCAAGTGCTCCAGCATGGGGGCTGCCAGCAACACCTACTGCGGGACCATCTACAGCCAGCCGGCCATGGGCCTCATGCGCCGCCTGCCCATGCAGACCATCCAGGAGAACAAGCAGGCCACCTTCTCTCCCGTCAGCTCCTACAGGAACGCCTCGCTGCAGGACCTGCTCTCCTCCATCTCCTACACGCACAAGGAGAGCATGGTCCCGGGGGACCTGCCCCTGCCCCAGGCCAGCCCCATGGTGCCGGCCCGTGGCCACAGACACAACCCACTGCTGTGCGGGGGCGGGGAGCAGGGCCTGTCCTCCTACCCGTCCCACCCGGGCTCCCTCATGAAGAGCGGCGCGTTGTACCACCCGTCACCAGCCGGTCACCACCCCGCGGTCAACACCAGTGCCTTAGCCAATCCTGTCAGCCTTATGAGCCTGCCCAGTGACTCGTGCAGCATGGCAGCCGTGCCGCACCACGGGCACCTGCATTCCTACGCTAATAACCAAGGGGCACACATGAGCCTGCTGGATTCGCTGCAGGGCCCCTACCCAGGGGCCGTCCACCCCCCCGTGTTGGGCCAAGACAGGTTCCCAGCAGACCTGGACCTGGACATGTTCAACGGGAGCCTGGAGTGCGACGTGGAGTCCATCATCCTGAATGACTTTATGGACAGTGATGAGATGGACTTCAACTTCGACTCGGCCCTCCCGCCGCAGAACGGGCTCAACGTGCCCGCGCTGCCCGGGGGGCCACAGCCCACGAACCAGAGCTGGGTGCCTGGGTGATGCCTGCCCCGGGGGGGGCTGACCACCGGGAAGCCACGAGGGGAACATTGAGACTAACATTTTTTTTTCCTTTCTCTTCTGCCTTTGTTTGTTAAGATGGGCGAGAGCTATCGGTCTGAGCTTGAGGTCGAACACGGAACACAAATCAGAGGGTCAAATACTGAGATGGAGGGGGAGGGCCCCCAGCCCCACATGAGCCTGGTCTGCTGGGTCCTCCCGTGGGCATCCTCCAGAGGACACAGGGCAGCTGGGTGGGAGAGGCAGCTGGAGCCAGATGGATCCAGGGGGGTAGCAGGAAGGGAAGGCTTTTCCAGACAGTCCCAGTGCCCCACTGCGATGGTGCCAGTTTGATTTGCCCTTGGGCTGGGTGATGGAGTGGTGACGGTTGGTGGTGTGGTCATTTCCCATGGGAAGGGACTGTTCTCTGAGCCACCTTGGGAAATGAGTCCTCTGGGTAGAAGTGTCAGGAGTGGGGACCCTGCCCCAGGGTGGGGGGGGCTCATCACCCCTCAGTCCTGGTGGAGATCAGAGCTCTGCCAAGCCCACACACCCAGGACACCTCCACTGGGGGTGTCCTTGTGTGGCCCCAGGCAGGTTCTCTCAGCGAGCAGTGAGAGGGGGGTGGTGATGGAGGGGAGGGTGTGCAGGCAGCAGCCCTGGGAATGGCTTCTGGGCAGCCCCCGTGCCCGCTGGTGCTGGGGGTGCCACGGGAACGCTGCAGTCCCTGCCCGGAGCAGGAGTGGGCAGGCCCAGGGCGGTCCTGCCAGGAGGGATGTGCTGCTGCAGTGAGTCCCCTGTGCTGCTCAGGGGCAGCTGGCAGGGCTGGGGAGGGGGGTGTATTTATTTGATTTCATGCACTCTTTTGCCATTGAGTTTTTGCATTGGAAGGAAGAAAGGGTTGAGCTTAGGGAGAGCAGACAGAGGCCATGGGCAGTGCTGGTGGCTGTGTCCCATCACAGGGCTCATCTTGCCTTGGCCATGGCTTTGGGTGCTGGATGATGGGGAGAAAGCTGTGATGGGGGTCACCCTGGAGAAGGGGAGGGTTGTGGTGGCCATGCCTCCAGGTGCAGGGTGGGGTCCTTCCTGCCCCAAACCTGGGTGACCCACGTTGTTCAGGGAGCAATGTGCCCAGGGCCCAGGGCCCCTGTGACCCCCTCAGGGCCCACAGCCAGGGCTGTGGGGCTCCAGTGGCCTCACTGCCCATCCCCAGGGGGCAGGAGAGCTGGTCCAGGGGTCTGTCAGCAAGAGGGGTGCTGCGTGTCAGGACCCCAAACTGGCCCCACTGCCTCAGTGGGGCAGGAGTGGGCCAAGGTGCCACAGCCATCCTGCACAGCTGTGGGGCAGCTCTGCCCTGGGTGCAGTGGGGGTTTGGAGGGGGCAGGCTGGTGGGCAGCAGCAGCTGGTCTGTGCTCTGGAGGGGCTGGGAGGATGAAATGGGAGCTGCTGCTGCTCTGTCCTGGGGAGTCTCTGCTCAGCCATCCTTCCTCCTGGGCACCACAGGCTCTGTCAAACCCCCAGCCCCTGCCTTGCAGCAGGGTCAGTCTGCTGAGCCAGCACATTTTCCCAGCCCAGCTCTTCCCTTCTTGCCCCAGGACCAGCTCCCCTGGCACAGTGCAGGCACTGGGTCCCAGCTGCAGGGACAGTGTGGCTGCCCAGAGCCAGGGTAGGGAACCTGTGGTTGGGCACCTCCTGCTCCTCTCCTGACCCACAGGTCCATGGCAAAGTGTGACAGAGGAGCCCCAGGTGCCACCATCCACCTTTGTCTGGGGCACACAGCAGGCACAGTCTCTGAAGACATTCTTACAAGTTAATTAATTATGTTTACATTATTTGATCATGTACAGAATTTAATATATTCTATTATATATAATCTTTCTTGAATGCTTTTTTAAAAAGGGTTATTCTTTGGTCAGGATCATTACCACATTCCTTTTGTACATCACCTCTTGTTTCAGGCATAGTTCAAATCCTTGGAAACCAGTTGCAAATGGCAAATTAATCCCTGGCCCCCCAGTTCAGCACGTGGGGTGTGAGGGACCCAGAGGCAGGGAGGGCAGGGAGGGCTGCCCTGGAGGAAAAAGGGGGGCTCTGCCCCCAAGAATGGGAGAAATGGAAGGGGTCCTGGCTCTTCCAGGCACCCAGTGCCCAGGCACAGGTCCAGCAGCACAGCAGCACACCGGGCCAGCAGTCAGGCATTTGCAGATGGGATTCTCTGGCACAGGGACCCCCAAACCCCTGTGGTGTCACAGACACGGGCCGACCATCAGTGTGGAGGGGGGGCCACACCAGCAGCAGGAGGAAAACCTCCCCTTGTGCCCCACCTGCCCTGCCCCCCTGTCCCCTGCCCCGCTGCTGGAGCCCCTCGAGTCCCCCTGGGACACGTCCCATTGCCCAGCTGTCCTTGTGGTTCGTGACCGTGGGGTTGTCGTGTGTGCGGTGGAGTAGTGTTGGTTTTGAAGCGTCGTGTGTTCAGTCGTCGTGCGGTGCAGGGACAGGGGGGGCAGGCACAGAGACCCCCACAGCGGCTGGGACCCCGGGGCAGGGGTGGCTGGGGGCAGGCACAGCCCCCACAGGGGCTGGGCCCCCGGGGCAGGGGTGGCTGGAGGGGCAGGGGAGCCAAGGGCCCCAGGGATGCAGGGCTGTGGTGCCCGGGGGGGTGGGGGTGGCACAGAGGGGTTCAGAGCTGTGCTTCACACCTGAGGGGCAGGCAGGTCCTGGGGGTCCTGGGGGTGGCTGTGCCCTCTGTGAGCACGAGTGTGGGGACACCAGGGCTCTGTGTCACTGTGGGGTGGCCAAGGGTTCTCTCTCTGCAAACAGTGAGGTCCCCTCAGTCCCACCTCACTCAGCTTCACCCTCCTTGCTCCATCACCCCCTCTCCCTGTGGTGCCCCCACAGTGCAGCCTCTGGGGACACGGAGCTCCCTCTGCTCCAGCCCTGCTCCTGCCCAGCCCTGCCTGGAGCTGGTGTGGGGGGATGCCGAGGGCCCCCCCGTTTGCTCCTCCAGCGGTTTTGGGTCCGTCCTTTCCCTCGTATTTATAACTGTACAGACTGGGGGGGAGGGTCTGAGGTCATCTCTCACCACACATCTATCGTAGGCAATGGTAACTTTCTTGGTTGTGCTATTAGAGTTTGTGTATGTGGCAATGTAAAGAACTGTGTATAGTGCATTGTACAGCATATTTTCATGAATAAAATTGTTTTAAATATTACGAGGTGGGGCTGCTGCTTGTGTGCCTGGGCTGAGATGAGGGGAGGGTTCCCCCAGTGAAGCTGAGGAACGTGGGGAGAGTTACCAAGGAGAGGGTGTGATGTTTGGTGACACTGAGCTTGCACCCAGGGCATGGGGCTGGTTGGGCTGTCAGGTCATAGAACCAGAGAACCATAGAATGTTTGAGGTTAGAAAAGCCCTCTAAGACCACTGAGTCCAACATTCCCCCAACACTTCCAAACTCACCACTAACCCCTGTCCCCAAGTGCCACATCCACATGTCTTTTAAATCCCTTTAGGGATGGTGACTCCACCACTGCCCTGTTCCAGGGCTTGACAATCCTTTCCATGATGAAACTTTCCCTAATATCCACCCTAAACCTCCCCTGGCACAACATGAGGCAGTTCTCTTTCCTCCTGTCCCTTGTTCCCTGGGAGTAGAGCCCAACCCCCCCAGTTTCCCCCTCCTGTCAGGGAGTTGCAGAGCCAGAAGGTGCAGTCCCACCTGGACACAGACCTCTGGATATGGGCCTACACAGTCTGTGAGTAAATGTATTTACCAATATTTTCTGAGACTGATGTCCTGCCTCAGGGTCACTGCTGTCTGGTGCAGTGCTGGGGACAGTGTCCAGCTCGGGTTCTGAACTTGCTGTCCCAAGCCCCCTCCCTCCCTGTGAGGCTCTCTGGGTACAACCCCCAGCCCCTGGCCTGGAATTCCCCCTTTCCATCTGCTGCTGGAGCTGTTTGGACCAAAACTTCTCCTTTGTGTGGTTGAATTTATTTCCTGCCCAACCTCCCTCCACCCCCTGCCATGGGCAGAGACACCTTCCACCAGCCCAGGCTGCTCCAAACCCTCTCCAACCTGGCCTTGGACACTTCCAGGGATCCAGGGGCAGCCACAGCTTCTCTGCCCAACCTGTGCCAGGGCCTCCCCACCCTCACAGCAACAATTCCTTCCCAATCTCCCATCTCTCCCTGCCCTCTGGCACTGGGAAGCCATTCCCTGTGTCCTGTCCCTCCAGCCCTTGTCCCCAGTCCCTCTCCAGCTCTCCTGGAGCCCCTTCAGGCCCTGCAAGGGGCTCTCAGGTCTCCCTGGAGCTTCTCTTCTCCAGGGGAACCCCCCCAGCTCTCCCAGCCTGGCTCCAGAGCAGAGGGGCTCCAGCCCTGGGAGCATCTCTGTGGCCTCTTCTGAACTCTTCCCATCAGCATTATTGGTCCTTTCCATGGCAATTTGCTGCCCAGTGCTCCCCACTGTGCAGATCACCTGCAGTGTGTCCCTCCAGCACCCCCTGTGACATCCCAGCAGAACATCTCTGCTCCCAGTGTGCTGCTGGGGCACAGCCCAGAGCATCCTGCCCATTGCTGCTGGGAGCAGCAGGGGGGACAATCCCCTGCAGACCCTGCAGTGACAATCTGTGCCCACTCAGGATTTCCGAAATGTGATCTTAACCGATATGATTTTTGGGTTTTCCTACTTTTTTATGAGAAAACACACAGTGTCCAGGTGATCCCTTGTTGCTCCCGTGTCCTCAGCAAACCTCCCCCCTCGACAGAGGAACTTAAAATCCTGATTTTAAAGGAAAAGAGGAAAAAAGAGGAAGGTGCCAGGTTGGATTAACAGGATCTCTTTTCCATAAATCCCTGTTGATTGGCATTAATTATATCAGCCTTAAGGATTCTTTATTCATTGCATTCCCTCTCAGCTGTTCCACTGTTTTCCCTGGGATCAATGTCAGCCTGACAGACCTGAAATTACCCACGTCGCCCTGGTTCCCCTTTTAAAATATTAGGCCAAAGCTCCACTTTTCTCCCAGGGTCCTGGAATACCAAACCTCAGCTCTCCAGGATGTCCTTCAGCCCGGTGTCTTGGTTTTCCCCCCTGGGCTGCAAACCCCAGTGCTGGGCATCACCTGACAGCTCCTGAGCTGCCCCCATGGGTGCCCTCCTTGCAGGGGCTCAGCAGAGCTGAGTGCTGCCAGCCTGAGCCTGCTCTGCACGCACTGACCTTCTCCCAGTGCCATCTCTGAATGCCACCACAGCCCCAGGAGCCCGGCAGGCTCGGCCTCCCTGCACTCTCAGAGCACCCCCAGCCCCTCTCCTGTGTGACTGGC
This sequence comes from Pachyramphus minor, assembly GCA_013397135.1. Classification (NCBI taxonomy): domain Eukaryota; kingdom Metazoa; phylum Chordata; class Aves; order Passeriformes; family Tyrannidae; genus Pachyramphus; species Pachyramphus minor. The sequence goes on along the minus strand of VYXB01003098.1, from coordinate 360,286 downwards.
AGCCTGTTGGGAGGGTGGGCTTTGACAGAGTGCCAGGAGGTCGGGCAGGAGGGCTCGGGGCTGTGCTGCTCTGAAATGCAGACTGGCTCAGGGACACCTTCCCAGGGAGGCTCTGCTCTCCTGCAGTGGGGCTCTGAGCATCCTGGTCCAGGGGAAGGTGTCCCTGCTCGTGGCAGGGGGTGGAATGAGATGATCTTTAAGGTCCCTTCCAACCCAAACCAGTCTGTTATCCTATGATTCTGTGAAAGAGTTGCATCCCAGCAGTACCCCATTCAAGGTGCATGGACACTCTGGATGCAGCCAGCCTGTCATGCAGACTTAGGAGTCCAGGCTGCTGGTGAAACCCTGGTGTCCTGCCCTTTGGAAAGGCCTTCCCAGACATGAGCTCAAAGCCACCCTGCAAACGGCCGAGTCACCAGGCAGACACACTGCCCAGCAGGACTCTCAGGCTGTGGATGGTTTCCATCTGGCTGTAAGGATGGCCTGCTCTGCACATGTCCCCTGTCCCACCCTGTGTCCTGCTCTGGGGATCAGCAGGAAATGGTGGAGCAGGACCACGTGGCAGCTGCAGGGTCCTGAGCCAGGAACAGCTGCACACCAGGTGCTGGCAGGGCCCCATCACAGCAGAGGTGCTGCTGGCTGCCCCTCTGCCAGCTCCCCTCGTGTGCCACTCTGCCAGGACCTGCTGTGGAGGTGCTCAGCCAGGACTGACACCAGCTGCAGAGCAGGGGGCACCAGGAGGCAGAGCTGGGCAGAGACCTGGGCTCCAGTTCAGCTCAGGTCTCCAAGAGGAAAGCTCTGGGGATAGAGAACAAGGCTGAGAGATCAAGAGCTGGTTTGTCCAGGTCACACAGGGCTGCCCTGGCTGCCCAAGGAACCTCTGAGAGGCTGCACAGAGCTCGTGGTCCATGGGAGCATTTCCTGCCCATCCAGCTGCCAAAGGGGGCTGGGTGAAGCCAGCAGGGCTGATCCCATGGCAGTGATGGCTCAGCCCATGGCAGTGCAGCCTGGGAGACATGGGAATGTCACTGGAAGAGGATGCCCAAGCCCTGTCCTCCAAGGCATCCCAGTGAAGAGGCCTCTGAAAGAGCAGGAGGTTCATGTGGACCCCAGAGCTGAGGGCAGGGATGTGGGAAGGTGCTGTGGAGAAGCAGGATAGATGGACCAGGGAGGGGCAGAAGAATGTTGGGAGAGTTCCTGGTGACCTGCTCAGGAGAGAAGAGTTCTGACATGGGGAGTTCTGGGATGTGAGGAGCTGGGGGCCTGGGGCAGCCCAGGCAAGGAGCCCCTGGTTCCCACTGATCCTGCCCATAACTGGGCTGCACTGGGTGCCCCAGGTGAAGCACAGAGAGAGCCAAACACCTCCATCTTCATGCCCAGTTGCAAGGCATCATTCCCTATCTCATTCCCACAGGCAGAGCTGGCCCATCCCAGCAGCACAGGGTAGGAAAGAGGATTGTGGGGTTGAGGAAATTGGGAACACTGAAGCAGAGCACCATGAGGGATCTGCCTGCTGGTGGGAGTGGGGCAGCCCCTCAGGGAGCAGTGCCTGGTGAGATGTGCTGCTCCTGAGCAGGAGGAGGAACAGGCTCATCCCACAAAGCTGAGCCACCCCAGGCACTGCCTGTGTCCCTTCCCATGCCCAGAATGTGCAGGAGGAGGACAGGGAGTTCAGCATCCCCATCAAGACACAAGGAATGGGGAGAGCTGGAGATGCAGCATTTCCCCTGCTGTCCCTGCTCTCCCACCCACACCAGCTCTGCTCTGCCTGTGTGGACATCCCCAAGGGACAAGGGACATATTTTGGAGCCCCACAGACATTTGTCTTCATGGACAGGCTTTGGCTGGGACAGTGGGAGGGTCTCTGGCAGCTGTGGTTGTGCCACTGACCCTTCCCACCCCATCTGCCTCAACACAGCCAGGGCTGGCTCCTCTCACCAGTGCTGGCTGCAGGCTCGTCCTGAGAGGCTCCTCTGGCATATTTTACTATTCTATGAGGTAACTGGCACTTGAGAGGCTTAATTGGAGAGCTGCAAAGTGTGCTGCTTTCTGTTCCTTTGAAGACAGCAGTCCCTGTGTGGCCACGAATCCTCTCTCCACTGCACCACTGCCCTCCCCATTTCCCCTCTGCTCCATTAACTCGGCTCCTCAAAGCTCCTGGATGAACCAGAGGGATCCAGTCCATGGGCACATCGCTGTGTTATCCCTGGGGCTCAAGGGCAGGTCCTGAGGGGGGCAGAGGCCCCCTGGGCCAGGAGCCAGGCTGGGGTGCAGCACCCCCCTCCCAACAATCCCACGGGCAGATGGACCCACAGCCACCCTTGGAGCGTGTGGAAGGGGATGGGGACAGAAGGCTGTAGACAAATAAGGAGGAAAGCCTTCAGGAGCATGTGTCTGTCATAAGATACTCCCTTGCAGAAATCTTGGAAACCTTAGAAAGAGTTTTTGCTCAATGTTATTAATTAAGGCAAAAGAATCCCCATATGGAAAGAGAAACAGTCAAGTTATATTTTTGCTAAATACGCGGCACCATATGGTAACATACAGAGAATTGGCCACATAGGCAGCCTAGAATATATGTTACCATATGTTCATATGTACTTTATAATTTCTTTGTTTTTGAAAAAGGGCATTGTCTTATGGGGCAGAAATGAGCAGCCCACCCCAGGGAGGAGGAGAAACAGCACAAGCTGCTCGTGCTGAATGAAGCCCAAGGAAGCAACTCAGCCACCTGGCCTGGGGGCTGCCAGGATGAGCCAGCACGAGGGCAGGGAGAGCTTCCTCCCTGCTCCTCATCCTCCCCTGCATCCTCCATGGTACTGCCTGGGCATGGGCTGCATGGCTGATCCACCGTGTGCAGGCTGGGGACACCCGCAGGAGGAGGAGGAGGAAAAGCAGGAGAAGGAGGAGGAGGAGCGAAGAGTTGTCCCCAGGAAACCTTCATTTCCCCACAGCAAAAGCAAGAGGAGAGAGGGAAGAATCTGCTGGGAAAATGTGGAGACCTTGGGAAAGGGTAAAGATCCTCCAGTGCCAGGCTGTGGGTGCAGCACAGGCTCCCCTGTGTGAGTGAGGGGTGGGCTGTGCCCGGCATGTCTCGGGGGCACAGGCTGTGCAAACACATGTTTCCCTGGGGGCAGCTGCCCATACATATTGCACAGGTGTGGGTGAATGAACACCCACACACACTGTGGGTGCTCCTGGATCACCCCCCAGGGGAGCTGTCACTCAGGGGGAAGGTCCCTGGGACTCCAGCTCCAGCCAGAGCTTCTGGCACCAGGTGCTGCTGCCTGAGTGTGCCACGGCTGCAGGGGTGTGCACGGGGGCCTTGGGGGCTGTGCCCACTGTGCTGAGCCCTCACTGAGCTCGGCCCCCTGGCAGAGGGGCTCTGGGCAGTGGGTGCACAGGGAGGAACCGTGTCCCCCTCGGGGAGGTCACAGGGTGAGACAGTCCATGATGTCCCCTGAGCACAGGTCTTCACAGAGCACAACCCCAGGTGTCCCCAGTGTGGAGGACCCAGTGCTGTGCCCTCCAAGGAGATGGGCCAGCCATGCCCCTATGTCAGAGAACTGGCACAGGGGGCTGCTGGGCAAAGGTGCCCCAGCATTTGGCCCTACTCAGTACAGCCCTAATCATGGAATCATGGAATGGGTTGAGTTGGAAGGGACCTTAAAAGTCATCTGATTTCATCCCCCCCGCCACAGGCAGGGACACCTTCCACCAGCCCAGGTTGCTCCAAGCCCTGTCCAGCCTGGCCTTGGACACTTCCAGGGATCCAGGGGCAGCCACAGCTTCTCTGGGCAACCTGTGTCAGGGCCTCCCCAGCCTCACAGCCAGGAATTCCTTCCCAATCTCCCATCTCTGTCCTTTGGCAGTGGGAAGCCATTCCCCCTTGTCCTGTCCCTTCATGTCATTGCCCAAAGTCACTTTAACTGTTTTTTTTTTCCAGCTCCATTTTCCCTTCATCCTCCTCCAAGGACAGGCTGGAGCTTTGCCTTTCCCACCCCACACACGGCTGCAGCCCCAGCAGCACTGTTGGCTTTGGGGAGCAGCAGCTCCTCAGGAAGCTGGGATTTAATCCCAGTCCCAGAGCAGAGGCTCAGGGCTTGTGGCTGCTCATTAACAGTCCATCAGTCTGTGGCTCCCCAGCCTTCCCCAGTGCCCTGTGAAGACTGGGATGCTGCAGGGACTTCTGCTGGGCTGGGACTGTGCTGAGCACTGCAGGCGATGCTCTGAGTGGAGGCAACACATCCTCCTTCCCAAACCCACCCTCAGAGCTCCCTGGCTGGACCCTCAAAAATCATGCCTGGGGGGAACTGTGGGGCTACAACCACCTTCACTGCTGGCACTGCTGGGTGTTTGGTCCCAGGTCTGTTTGGAGCTCTGGTGACATCCCACAGCTCAGCCCTGCTGCAAACACACCTGGCAGGGGCCCAGCCCCTGCTGAGTACAACGTTCCTCTTGCTGGAAGTTTCTTGGCTCTCCTGGTGCTGCCTGCCCTGCCCTGAGCATGGAAAGAACTTGACTGCAAACACATCCCTTGGTCCAAGGAAGGTGAAGGCTGCAGTGGACCTGTTCCCCAACAGGAATAAGGGCTGCTCCTGTCTAAGGGTGTGACATTCAGTGTCCCCATCCCATCCAGCATCCTGAGGGCCGTCCCCACTCCCACTGTGAAGCTTTTCTCCAGCCATGTGCCAGGGACCCCGTGCCCAGGAGCACGTCCTGACCTGTGTGGTCTCTGGCACTTGGTGCTGTGGCTCAGGGGGTGGGGGGAGGTGTGGGAATCCTGCCCAGCCCTAAAATCCTCCCCATGCTCGGCCCATGCAGGGGACAGTGCTGGTGCTGGGCTGAGCCTGGGGGGCTGGTCTGCACCCACCATCCTGCAGGAGATGCCCCAAGTGCCCGAGGGGGATGTGAATCCCAGCTCCCCGTGTGATGCAGGGTAAGGATGGGGGTTGTCCTGCCCCTGCACCCACGTGGGATGTGTTTTTAAGAGGATGAGCTTTTCCTCACTGGTTTCTCAGAAGCAGGAGTGTGGGCTGTGCCCGGAGGAGGGGGGGCTGTGGCAGCCCCCAGGGCTGGGGTGGGGTGCAGGGCACTGTGAACGGGGAGTCTGTGCCCTGCAAGGCAGCTCCAAGGCAGCCCTGCCTCGGTGTGGTCCCTCCGGGTGGCCAAAGTGGGACATCTCCAGCCACACCAGCGAGCTGGGAAGGACTCTCTTGGCAAAGGGAATGCCTGGGTGTCCACCTGCCCGGGAGACGGGACCCACTGGAGGGGGGCAAAGCAGGGCACAGACACAGCCGGGGCTGAGCAGAGACCCTGTGCCCCATCCCGGACCGCGGGCAGAGTCCCCCAGCAGAACCTCCCTCTCTGCCTCTGCCGGCACTCGCAGCTGTGAGCCCTTTGTGCCACAGGCACCCAGCCCTCCCTCCCCACCAGCCCTCCCCAGCGCCCCCCGCCCGCCGCCAGTCGGACTCCACACGCGCAAAGGCAGGGCTTGCTTCCAGCCCCACTTCTGAGCCCCCCCTCGGCTTTGGAGGAGCTTCATTAAAAGGAAACACAAACCAGAAGCAGAAGGAAGCACTTTTAAGTTGCTGGCAGCTTTGCCTGTCTATGAGTTATGAGGTCTTGCTTTATTCATGGGGCAGGAAAAAAAAATGCTTATCTCCTCGGAGTCCATTATGTTTCATTTGGAGCCCGGGTGCAATCGGTGCTTTGGCAGAAATATCCCAGTGCCCCGCTCACCCTCCCGAAACTTTATCTCCCTATTTCATTACTGGGAGTTGCGCTCGCCCCGGTTTATCAGCGGTGATGGAGTGGATTGCTGACTTCTCTGCTGTCCTAGCAAAAATGAGGATGGAGACATTCTGCTCCAGGTTCCTGCTATTTTCAGAGACCTTGGCTGCATGATTTATTCATAAAAAAGCCATTATTTATGCCAAAGAAAGAAGACAGAATGGGTTAGCTTTTTAAGTGCTTATAATGCATTATATGGTACCTCAGCCTGCCAGACATCATTTATAATTGTAGAATCCCTTAACCTCCTTTTTCTGTTTTCCCTACCCTTCACATCAGTGCAGAGGGTGATAGCAAACTCGGTAATTAGCAGAAGTTGACAGATGTGGCAAGGAGAGGTAAGGTGAAATATCATCGAAGGAGACATTTCTCCAGCACCTAAGTGAAGAGAGACCCTCCCTCCTCCCAGCCTTGATCTCCCAGCACAGGCAGTGCAGGGAATGGAACCATCACGGAGGATGAGCTCATGGGATCTGACGCTGGGGTCCATCCAAGCCTCTGCATCCCAGCCTCAGGCTTTTCTGATGGCCAGCAGGTATCCCAGCTGCTTCCTGCCCTGAGAAACCCATCCCTGCTCTCACCTTGGGCTGCTCCAGGTCCCCACTGCTGCCACCAGCACCCCTGGGGCTCCTGGTGGGGTTGGCCCAGCCCTGAGACATGCAGGGACTTGCTGTGTCACAGGGGTGAGGTCCCATCAGCTGCAATCCCAGGGGGACTTCAGGCCTTCCTTAGCTCTCACACAATTTTAGGAGAGCATCAGGCAAGGAAAAAAGCCCCAGCCCTGTAAAATGTGCTGGAGTTAAAGAGCAGAGAGGCCATGGGCTGAAGGCAGAGCTCGGGGCTGGAGCAGCAGCAGCAGCTCTGCAGCACCCTCGCAGCTGTCGGGGCCTGCTCGTCCCCAGAGAGAGCTCCCAGGGCTGGTGTCACACCTCATGCCAGCCCTGAGCTCAGCTGGATGGGCCCTGCCAGCCAAAGGGCTCCTTCCTCCCTGTTCCTGCCCTCAGCCCTGGTCAGGGGTGGGAAACAATGTCTGGGAGCACCTGCACCACCACGTCCTCTGGAGAGGAGTCACCTCCCAAAACCAAGGCACTGAGCGGGACCTCAGACATCCCAGAGAAACACAGAATCATTAAGGCTGGAAAAGCCCTCTGAGAACATTGAGTGCAGCCATTAACGTGCCTCCTGGGCCTGCTGCTGTCACAGTCTGTGTCCCCTCATCACTGCCAAGGGTCTCATTAAGGCTGAAAGCAGTGGGAAAGGGGTTTCTGTCCTGGGAGGAGCATTCCCAGTATAACCCATTCTGGAGGGGGTGCAGCCATGCTTTTAGAAGCAACTTTAAATCACAGGCATCAAATCTACTGAGTGTTGGGGACTGGCCTGAGTGTCTGCACTGTGCCTGGATCCAGCCCTGAAGGGATGAAAGGAGGGAAAGGGCTGTTTTCCCAGGCTGTCAGGGCTGCCCTGTGTGTTCCCCATGGGATGCAATGGCCAAGGGGCCAGAGCCCCCCACCAGGTCACTCCAAACTGGGGAGGGGGCACATCCTGTGAACATTCCCAGCTGGCACGAGGTGCCCACACTCTGGACTGAGAGACAAAACACAAGAAAAACAATTAGTTCTTTGGAGGTGAGGGGAGCCTTCCCCTCTGGCTGCCTGGCTGAGCTGGCTTCAAGTAGGAGAAAATCCCCTTTAAAAGGCAGAGCCATTTCCAAACTCCTTGAGTTCAAAGGCAGAGACAGAAATCTCAGCTCTGATTTTGCTTTTTAAGCCTAAGATAAATAAAAATGTAAGAGACGGGAAATAATGTAATGTAATCATCAAGGAGGAGAGAAACCAAAGGCTCCACTCTCACACACACACGCAAATATAAACACACACGCAGAACACATTTTAAAACCAATTAAAATCCCTTTGCAGAGAAAGCTCTTTCACCCACTCCCTGGGATACAGGCTATCTGCTTCCTTGGCACACTGGATATGAATAATTAAAAGCTAAACATATGTTAAAAAATGCAAACAGTACATGATCCTGGAAACTTCCTCTCCTTATTATTATTTCCACAAGAAAGCTGTTAAATGGTTATAAAACTCGTGAAATACGCCAACCTTGGCATCTCGTGTGATTCCCTGCTTTGGCTGGGAAGGAGTTAAAACCATTTGGCAGAGACTAACCCATTAGGCCTAATAATTATGAAATTATAGAGGTACTCAGGTGACTGTTAATTTCACACATACTGTTCAGCTCGGTGGCTAATGAGAGCCTGAAGAACTCAAGTGCCTCATCTTTCTTGTTGAATGGTGACCTGCAATTAATGAGCTTCTGCAAGAAAAGGCAGCATTTTGCACTTGGGGCTAATAAGATGGCTTTTGTGCAGCAGCATTGTGATACCAGGAGCTTTCGAATGAAGATTAAGAACTTTTCTCCTTATTTATTTATGAGCACTACGCAGTCCAAGAGACCACACATGCAGAGAAGCAGCCCTGGTGTGAGTCTTGGAAGAAACTTAAGAGCACAGTTGCTCCGAGGCACTGGCAAAAGTCCTCCTTCTCTTGCACTGGGTAATAATAAGACAAAATTGTAGAACCCCCATCCCTGGAAGTGTCCAAGGCCAGGTTGGACGGGGCTTGGAGCAACCTGGGCTGGTGGAAGGTGTCCCTGCCCGTGGCAGGGGGTGGAAAGAGTTGGGCTTTAAAGTCCCTTCCAACCCAAACCAGTCTGTGATTCTTTGACTCTATAATTCTCTGAACTAGCAGGGGAACAACTGCAGGGCTCTCACCCGTGACAGGGAGGAACAAGGCAGGGTCTGGGAAAAAGAAATGGGTCAAGACCCCTTTTTCCCCCGGGGTGCCCACATGTACACACCCTCACCCTGAAAGACCCCAAAATAGGCCCCTTCTGTGACTGAGCACAACTCCTGCCTTTGTGGGGATCTCCTTTTCAGGACCCTGAAATCAATGCAGGAGGTTTCCAGAGGCACTGACATATTTTCTGGGACATATTTTGTGGCTGCTTCCAGACTTGTGTTAGTGCCATGAAAACTGTCTGGCTGTGTGTGCATGAACCCCAGGACTGCAGCTACTGGGCAGCTGAGTGCAGGCCCAAGCCAGGCCCTCCCACCCCAAATGGAACCATTAAGGTTGGAAAAGACCTCCTGGACCATCAAGTCCCTCCTGTGCCCCATCCCCACCTTGTCCCCTGCCCAGAGCACTCAGTGCCACTTCCAGGCCTTCCTTGGACACCTCCAGGACTGGGGACTCCAAACCTCCCTGGGCAGCCCCTGCCAAGGCCTGACCACCCTTTCCATGAGGAAATTCCTGCTGATGTCCCACCTGCCCCTCCCCTGGCCCAGCCTGAGGCCGTTCCCTCTCCTCCTGTCCCTTGTTCCCTGGGAGCAGAGCCCGACCCCCCCCAGCTCCCCCCTCCTGTCAGGGAGTTGCAGAGCCAGAAGGTCCCCCCTGAGCCTCCTTTTCTCCAGGCTGAGCCCCCCCAGCTCCCAAACCCATTGATGGCTGGAGCTCTCCAAGTACACCTGTTTGTTAGAGCCCAGGATCTCCCTACCCTCGCTCTGTCAGTGTTTGTACAGTTATTCTTGGTGGCAGCGTTATCATAATCATTATTATTAACACCAATTTTATCTCCAAATGCCTGCTTGTGTTGACATTTGCTTTATTCACACACCCATGGAGCAGTAACCCCCCATCAGCTGAAGCCAAGGAGCTTTTCAGGGTGTTCACCTGTGTTGGAGCAGCTCAGAAATGCCTCCTCCAACAGTCCTGGCCGTTCCCCCTCCTTCAAGGGGCCTGCTGGGTCTTGACCTCAGTGTGAGCTCAGGTATCAGCAGAAAGAGAAGCTGGACCAGGACACAGATATGTCGAGCTCCAAGGTGGGATCCAGCAGACAGGGGCTGCCTCCCTGGTCCTTGTCTGTGGGTTGGGAGCCCACCCTGAGGAGGTCTCGTTGTGCCTGGCTCTGGTTTGTGCTCCTGCAGTTCCCTGTCACTAAGGCCTGGGGCCTCTCCAGCTGCTCTGTCCAGAGCTTCCCAGACAAGTTTAACAGAGAAGATTTCTGAACACCTTCCTCAGCAAGGCTTGTCTGCTCTTGTTGGGTAGATACTGGTTCTCCATGGTTATGTTCTGGTGATGTTTTTCCAGAATGGGGTAAAGCTGGTGGGTCCCAAATGTCTCTCAGTCCTTGACTACGCACAAAAGAATCATTGCATGGTTTGGGTTGGAAGGAGCCTTAAAGATCCCCTACAGAAGCTGTTGACCCTGTTCCAGCATATCCAGACTTTTCTTTAAAAGCACTGAGAACAGCTGCTCCCTTATTTGCCCCAGTTCCTTTGAGGCTGCAAACAGGACACTCAGTTCTCTGCCTGTCAGGAGTCCCCTCACAGTAATTTTCTGCCATTATTTCTACACTCTCATCCACAACAGAGATGATAACAAACCTGTGCCCGTGGCACAGAAGAGCCCCATGCCAGCCAGAATTTGGGATGGCCAGGGATGATCATCCAGAAGCACCTGCAGCCAAAGCAAGACCTCCTCTCTGCAGACAGCAGGGGCAGGTCACAGAATCATAGAACAGTTTGGGTTGGAGGTGACCAGGGGCCACTGACATCACAGGAGGGAGTTCAGAGGTGCCCACCAGCTCCTTCTGCTCCTGTGGACACACTCATGCCGTGCCTGGGGGGGACACCCCGTGCAGGCAGTGTGACCCACCCCCCCACACTCCTGCTGGCTCCCTGGCCCTGTGGATCCCTGGGGATTTCTCCTGTCACTGTGGTGTGACCTTGGTCCATGGGCAACCAGCCACTGAACCACGGCCGTGCCCCCACAGCCCAGGGGCAGAGTTAAGGTTACCCAGGAGTTTAAGGGAATGATCTTCCTTCCCAGGAACAGGGGTTTGCTCTGGCAATACGTCGTCACAGAATACTCCTTCCCTGTCCCCTCAACCTTCAGCACCACCAAACCAGAGAACCACAGAATCACAGGATGGTTTGGGTTGGAAGGGACCTTAAAGCCCATCTCATCCCACCCCCTGCCATGGGCAGGGACACCTTCCACTAGCCCAGGCTGCTCCAAGCCCCGTCCAACCTGGCCTTGGACACTTCCAGGGATGGGGCAGCCTCCCCACCCTCAGAGGGAAGAATTTCTTCCTGCTAACTAATCTAAAGCTTTCAGCTTAGAACTATTCTCCTTTGTCCTGTCACTGCTTGCCCTCACAAAACCCCCCAAGTCCCCACAAGATCCCCTCCCAGCCCCTTGCCCTCACTACTTTTCTTCCTGGCAGCTCCTGGGATGCTCATCCAGGACATACCCAGAGCCCCTCACCCCCCATCCTTCCTTTCTCCCCTGTGTGACAGCACCACAGCCTCGTGTCTCCATCAGAGGAGGCACATCCCTGTTTGATTCTGGAGCACACTGGAGGGCAGCTCCCTTTGCTGGCTTTGGGACCAGGCAGCCTGAGCCAGCGAGATGCTCATCTGTAAAGCAGCACCCTCAGCACAGACTCATTTGCATCTTGGTCCCCCTCCCCTGGGGGACCTGCTGGGGTGGCTGCTGCCAGCTGAGACAGAGAGAGAGAAGTGTCAGCTCAGGGGGAGCTGTGCCGTGCTCAGGAGCTCGGGGAGGATGTGGGAGCTGTCAGGAGCTGGCACTCAGCTTTCTGTGAGTGGCCTTTGGTTGTTTTGCCTCACATTTCAAGTCAATCATGTGGCCATGAGCGAGGCCCCCCCATCCACCGGAACGGGGGGAGAGAGGCACTGACATGGATCTGACAGGGTGGGGCAGCTGCCAGCCAGCCTTGGACAGCAGGGGAGGGAAGGGGAGCTGGGAGGGAGTTTGCTCCCTAAGCCTTGCTGGGATGGGAAGGGCCAAGGTGAGGCTGCCACCTCCCAGCCCTGCCCAGCATCCCCTCCTTCAGCCAGAGCCAACTCTGGCACTGCCTGTCCCCTCTCCCGGGCTTGCAGCTGGCACACACAGCTGCTTCTTGGATGGGGAGTCTCTGCCTCCTCCAAAAAACCCATATTCAAACATTTTGCTTATGTGTGCAATGACAAAATAAGAACATGCATCTGAGTCTCTAAAAAACATCTTGTTTGAATGACTTGTGTTGGGAGCCAAATGTGCTCAACACTTTGGTGGGGTAGGGACAGGCTCCTTTCCACATCATGCACCCACAGCCCAAAAAGGAAGGTGTTCAGGTGGAGAAAAATGCTATTTTAGGAGTGTCTGGAGGTCCATGGGAGCCTTGCAGTAGCCCAGCAGCCCGTGTCAATCCCTGCTCTCCTCGTGTTGTGCAGGGGTGAACGTGGCCTCGCCTTGGCTGGAGAAGGAAGAGCTGCCAGTGCCCAGGCTCAGGGGTCCAGCAGGCCTGGAGGCAGGTCTGGTGGCTGATCCTGGGTGCAGAGTGACCAGAGGTGGTCCCTGGAGTGTTCTGTCTCAGAAGGGTCCTTAAGGCTGGGCTGAGCTCTCCTGGTCCCTCTGTTGCCCACAACATCATCATCTTCCCTTTCTTCCTTGGGCTCAGCCCATGTCAGACACTGTTTTGTTGGCACGTGGCCCCCAAAGCCAGCAGCTCTCCCAGCAGAGCCTGGGCTGAGCTGGGGCATCTCCCAGGGTGCTCCTGACTGCACGTGCCAGGAAATGCTTGGCCACACTGTCCTGTGGGATTGCTTCAGCTCACTGCTGGCTTTGCCTTCACATGGTCCCTTCCCTGTCCCATTCCCACACTGCTGATGAAGAAAACACCCCCCAGAGCCAGGAGGAGCCCTCAGCACCCTGGGCAGCCCAGCCCTGCTGCTGGGTAAAGAGTCAGCACGTCCTGCTGAGCTTCTGAGCACCTCACTGCCAGCACTTCGACTTCTCTCCCATTCACACTTCCAGAATTTGCCTGGGAGAGTATCTGGAGAAACCCTGTCAAGAGCCTTGTGCATATCTGGGTATGTGACACCACCTCTGCCAGGCCTCTGAGGAACCGTGTTGTGTGACACACTTTGCTCCTGACAAACCAGGCTGGCTGTTACTCATTTCCTCGTTACCTACTACAGACTTGCAACAGCTTGTTTGATTATTGCTCCAGAGCTTTTCAGGGAGTCAGAGTTAAGCTGACAGGTAGGGAAGCCCTGGCTGTCCTTCCCTGAATTTGCACTTTCCCAACCCCAAGAATTCCAGATCACAGACTGTTGCAGCCCCAGGATGACCCTGACCCAGGTCTGAGTCCCTCTGACCCCAAATGGCTTGGCTGCTGCTCCTGTGCAAGCCTGAGAGCTTTCCCCATTGCCACCAACCCTGGGGGAAACATCTCCTCCTCCAGCAGCCCCTCACAGAGGGACCCTCAGACATCCCAAGGTAGGATGCAGCATCTCGTGGGGGGATACAAATGGCTCCTGTCCTGCTGTGCCTTCATCCATTTTCTGGGACCTCAGCACATCCCAGGAAGAGGAAGAACAGGCTTTTGCTGAGCCACCATCATGATGAGCCCCATACTCCCCTTGGAATTCCCAAAGGCCCTTAAGGGGTCAGGTGTGTGGTACCCCTGAAACCACAATGTACTGAGCATCTCTGCCAAGGCAGTGTCCTGTGCAGCAACTGGGCAGGAGGGATGAAGCCTGGACCTGTCTGGAGTCCACCAGCAAACTGTGTCTTATCAGCAATTATGGTACATCCTGTGCAGAGCAGGGGGCACGTGGAGCAAAGGGGTTCAGCTGCTGACATGCTGGGGGCTGAGCTGACAGGGTGGGATCATGGCCCTCGTCATCCTCAGCCAGGGCAGGCAAACAGCACAGGCCAGGCAGAGCTGCAGGGAGCTCAGGGGAGCAGAGCCTGCAGGGCTGAGGTGATCTGCCCAGAGAGGGCTGGAAGGGCTTTGGGGCTCAGCAGAGGAGGCAGCAAGGCTGGACCCACCTGGGCTCAGCACCCTGAGCTCCTCTTCCTGTGGTGGGGAGGCAAAGAGGAGGGTGGCATGGGGTGACTGTGCCTGGCCAGAGCTCCCCAGCAGTCCTGCATCAGCAGGACACAAGAGGGGAAGCTGGGGACCACATGTGGGGGATCCTCAGCCTGCTCTGAGGTCCTTCCCTCTGAGAGAGGCACCCACGGGGCCTGAAGGCTGGGACAAACCTGGCATGTGTGCGAATGCTGCACTTCAGGGGGATCCTTCTCCCCTCCATCCTCTGTCCTGGAGGGATCCTGGTTTCCCAGCTGTGCCCTTTGCCCTGTCCTGGGTCACTGCCAGGACACAGCCCGGCCCCACAGCCCCACAGCCCCACTGTGCTCTGAGCTGGGGACGTGCTCCCTGCCAGGATCTGCTGGGGGCTTTCATTTCAGTGGGGTGACCCCCCTTCCACCTTGGAAGACTGAAAATGTGGGAGCAGCTTGATCTGACCCTGCAAAGGAGCTGAGGCACCAGAGCCATGGCTCATTCCTAGAGCCATGAACTGACTGGGCTCCCTTTGCTCCCCCAGTGCCTCAGTTGTCCCACTGGCACGATGTGGGCAATGAGCTGTCCCGAGGGAATGGGGAGGGGGTGGAACCTCTGCCTGTGAAGTCTTTGAACCCGGCAGAGCTGCAAGATGCATTTTTATGTGATTAAGGAACCAAAAGCTGAAGAAACACAGGTGAGACAGGGAGGTCCATCAGCTGCAAAGGGAGGTCATCACTCCAAAAGGTGGGCAAACCACTGGGGCAGACCCTTACTGGAGAGAAGGGAGCCCTGAGATGAGCCCCCCGTGCAGCTGGGGGGCAGGAGAAAGCCTTGCAGAGACACACAGTGCCCAGCGTGCTCAGCTCCTCAAAGGGAAGGCTGAGAAGTGTTTTGATTGCAATGTGTAAGTGCCTTCATGGGGATAAAATCCAGGTATGAGAGGGCCCTTTAATCTGGCTGTGAAAGACAGACCAAGGACCAGCAGCTGGAAGCAGATCCACAGGATTTATATTTAGAAAGGAGGCACGTTGTTAATGGAGGCAGAGAGAGGGGATGGAGTGCCCAGGGATGACTCAGACCAAGGCTGGGCCCCCTTGGCAGAGGAGCTGAACCAAGCCCTGGTCAGGAGGGTGCAGGGGGGCTGAGGGTGAGGCCTGGCTGGTGATGACAAGGCAGTGTGGCCCCATAACAGATGGGGAAACTGAGGCACAGAGGGGCAGATGTCTAAAAGCCAAGCCCATGGGCTCGGCAGGGCTGGGTGTTTGCACACACAGATCAGGTGTCTGTGTTTAGGTGTGTCCCCAGCACGTCCCTGCTGACACCCAGTGCCACCTGAGGCAGCCCAGGGTGGCCCACCTGGCCGCCATCTGTCACGCCAGAAGGGCACAGGTTTCCCGTGGATCCTGTATCACATCTGCCAGCCCCGTGGAGATGTCTCAGGTCCCCCCAGAGCTTCTTGGATTGCACCAGGCAGCTCTGCTGAGGGCCTGAGTTGCAGCCCTGGTTTGCAAGCCCTGCTTTCGGCACAGTAATTACTCTCACAACCACTCCCGCACCGCCCCGAGCAGCGACTCGTGTGTCATGTACCTCTCCCCAGGCACTTCATTACAACAGCCCAACACGAGCACTGCTCTGATCCAGAGCCCCTGCAAGGCTCCCTCCTGCCTCTGGAGAGCTGGTGCTGAGGTACTGCACATGTGGCCACTTCCCCTCACGGCACAGACGTTCAGGCAGAACATCTGACACCCAGGGGTGAGTTCAGTTGTGTAATGAGGTGATTAAGTGCTCAGGTAGCCCTGTCCCCTGTCTGTTACTCGGGAGACTGAGCCCCACTGGGTCCCTGTGGGTCACAGGCACTGCTGTGAAATGGGGTCATCACAGAGGCATCACAGAGACATGGAGTGGTTTGGGTTGGAGGGGGGGGCTCGTTCCAACCCCCCATGGACAGGGACACCTTCCACTGGATCAGGCTGCTCCAAGTCCTGTCCAATCTGACTTTGAACAATTCCAGGGGTGGGGTATCTGTGGGACTTGGCTGCTCCTGTCTTCTCTGATGCTGGAGCAGTGCAGGGAGGTAAAGGCAGAGGCCATGGGTGCTGCTGACTCTGTTTTAGGGCTCTGTTAACTTTAGAGGACACAACAACACACCAGCCCCATGCCCCAGGGCAGTGGGCACAGCCCCAAGGCTGCCAGAGCTCCAGGAGTTTGGCCAATGCTCTCAGGGACAGGGTGGATTGTTGGGGTGCCCTGGGCAGAGCCAGGAGTGGGACTGGATGATCCTTGTGGGACCCTTCCAGCTCAGGGTATTCTGTGATTCTCTGATTCACTTCACTTTGTGCCACTGGAGATCCCAGCTGCCACAGAAGGGCTCATGTGAGCCATGGCACTGTTCTGTCTGTGCTGGAAAGACTTTAACTTTCTCTTCTATGGAAAGATTTATGTGCTTAGAGCCAGAGTGGAGCCAGGGAAGCAGCAGGAGCTGCACCAATGGCTGTGCAGTGGAAAATGTGGGCTCGTGGCCGCTGCTTCACACCTGTGAATGCTCTGAGAGGCTGTGGCAGCACCAGGACTGCTCTTTGAATGAGCTTTGCACAAGCAGGTGTGGCATTTACCCATTGTCTGGAGGCACCAAAGCACATGCCTGGCATCTCTGCCGTGGCAGGATTCCCGTGGAAAAGGCTGTGCCAAGACTCAGCTGGCTGTGGAGTGAGATGGCCCCAGCCCTGGCATATCAGCCTGGGGAAGGGCAGCAGGAGGTGCTGGATGCCTGTCCCTGCCAGAGGAGCAAACTCAAAGGCAAGCTTGATGGAGAGAGGAGATCCTGCTCCTGTGCTGTCTTGCAGCAAAAAAATGTGAATGAAGCTGTAAAAGCCCAGGTAATCCCTCAGTTTGCCCAGTTCCCCAGGGGCTAGGGAGGAGTGGCAGGGTCACAGTGTGCAGGAGGCTTTCCAAAATGTCTCAGCTATGTCCCTGGTGGCAGAGCTGGGGAGGCACCTGCCAGCCTGCCGGGGAGGTTTGGGGACGTTGTTTCCTGGCAGGTCTCCCTCTGCACAACCTGTGGTGTTGACAAGCCCCACTGAGGGTTGGGAGGGAGCCAGTGGCTGGCTGCCGACCATCTCTCCCCTCCTTGGCTCCAGCAGCACAAAGGGCTGCAAATCACCACTAAAAAAATAGTTGGTGTGTGTGCCTGTGTCCCCTGGGGACACCACATCCCTTTGTCACTGTGGCACGGACAAAGGTGGTGCTCTGTAGAGCATCTTGTGCCAGGGATGTGCCTGTCCTGCAGTGGTGCCAAAGAGGTGCCTGGTTTTGACTGCTCCCCTCATCAGCCTCCTCTGGGAATCCTTGGCTCTTACCCCAGGAAGAAAGGCCCTATGACCAGGCTGGAACACAACACTTCCAGGCTCACCAGCCCCACTGGAGGCCTCTAAACATGCAGTGTGGTGAGTTCACCCCGGGGGAAGGTGTGGCAGCCAGTAGTTACAGTGGGAAAGGTAACTGTTGTTTAAAAAGAAAAAAGGTATTTAGTAGATGGCAGAGATAGAGATGCATAGAACAGAATCACAGCAGACCCTGGTGTGGTCCTGCATGCCCAGCCTCCTCCAGGCAGCTCTGCCCCTGCCCTCTCCCAGGTGGTTATTTTGGTGCCCTGGCTGGGGAGAGGTGCCAGGCTCAGTGACAAGGGCTCCTTTCCAGGGCATGGTGCTGCCATCCCCTCCAAAAACACACTGTGTCTCTTCCACTCCAGCCCCGAGTCCACTGGTGTGTCTCCAAGTTGGTTGGCACCTCCTGCAGCCACTCCTGGTTAAGTTGTTGATGCTTTGAGACCCCACAGAGCAGCCCAGAACGGGAGCTTTGCTCTGCTCTGTGCTGGGAGTTTGGTGTGGGCAGAGCCACCAGAGCAGGGACATCCCGAGCACCTTCCGGGGGATGGCTGGGGAGGGGACTGCCAGAGCAGGGCAGGGGCTTGGACTATCGACCTTTAAAGGTCCCTTTCGACCCAAATTACTCTGTGGCTCTTAGAGTCCGGGCTGGGGGGGAGCAGGGCCAGGGAGGGTCTGGCTCGCAGCGCTCTCCTGACGACAACCATCTCTTGTGGCCTCTCCCCGAGGGCCCCGCGGCTGTCGGGACTTGCCGGCTGCAGAAGGGCTGATGGGCTGCAGCTGGGGCAGCCCGTGCCCGGCAATGGCCAGGGAAGGAGAACAGCACCCCCAGGGACCTTCTCCCTCCTTCCCCCCGCCGTCCTCGGCAGAGCTGGGGGGCCGAAAGGCATCACTGCCCCTCGCCACGGCAGCATCCCCCTCCCCAGCCCTCTCCCCGGGAATATTTGAAGCACTGGGGAGACTGGAATTCATAGGGAAGCTCACTGGCCTTCCTCCAGTCTCATCAGCATGACAATTGCTCTCTCGCCTGCTCTGTTTCAGATCCTACCCTTAACATTTAACCACTCCCCATTAATTTCCAAATTGCCACACACATCGCGGAGTCATTTCTTCCCTGCGCTGCTCTCAAAGCCGGGGCCGGGCTATTCCCAGGGAGGCCGGGGCCGGGGGCAGACCTGGCGGCGGACCCCCGGTCCCGGGAGGGAGTATGGGAACAGGAGGAGAAGGGAGCTGGGGACCCGCCACTTGGCTTTGTCTGGTGGCAGACACATGGAGCACATTAGCAGCCTTTCAGTGGAAGTTTGATCGATGGGGAAGGCTTTCTAACTGACTATCAAAGCACGCATGGTATGTGAGAAGCAGACACCAATTAGTGATGTCTTTTTAAAGGCTGCCTTGTTAAGAGGGGAATAAGGGGAAAGAATGAAATTGGCCAGAAAACACGGAGCTATTTAACCTTAATTAGAAGAAAGGTGTGGGCTTTGTGAAAAGGCCATTTCTGAAAGGGGTTTTTCTCTCTGGGTATAAAGAGATCCTGCCTACTTGTTAGAGACTTGTTAGAGTTTATAAGGCTGGGCAGGAGGCTAACTTGTAGAAATGCCTTTTATGCCACTTGAATGTGTGGCTTGCTTATTATAGTCTGCCATCCTGCCAGGGTGGCTGGTGGAGAGGAGAGGAGAGAGCAGCACTGCCAACTGGCTATAAATTTCATGAACATCATAAATGTAAGTGCTTTCTGGAGAGCTGTACAGATTGCACATAAAAGTCCCCCTTCTGTCCCTGTAAACTAAAAAGAGGGCTTTTTTGGCAAATTAAAAATTGTAGAGTGTCTTCCATGCTGAGCTAGGAAGCAGCCCAGGCTACAAATCCACGGCTGCAAAGTCACAGCCGTGCAGGGAGGTCTCTGGCACTCCCACGGCCACCGTGACCCGAGGGGGGCAGGACCCGGAGCTGGGGGGGCTGCAGCCGGTGCCAACACCTGGGGGGACGCTGTGCCTGTCTCCCCCTGCCAGGGCTCCAGGGGGGTTGTGGATGGTGCCACCTCAGTGCTTGCACTGCTGCCAGCAGCCGAGGCACGGCAGAGCGTGTGCTGGATCGCGTGCGGCTGCAGAGAGAGACAGGAGAGGAGTTTTCCTGGGAGCCGTGGGACTGAGCGTCGCTGCTGGCTCTTCCCCAGCCCTCCCCATGACCTTGGGGAGCCACGGCACCTTTGGGACTCGGTGTCCTGGCTGCCGGCCGGGCTGGAGCGGGCAGTGCCCGGACACGAGGCGCGTTGCACGCAGGGCTGGCACTGTGAGCCCCGAGCCAGGCAGGGCCCCTGGGAGGGGAACACGTGCTCCCCCCCTGCCGCGGACCCTGACACCGGACGCGGTAAATAAGCACAGAAAGAGGCATTTTCCCCGTCAGCTGAACAAGCCTGTGCTTTATCCCCGCGCGGCTGGGCTGGGCAGCCCTGCCAGGAACATTCCCAGCCTGCTCCTGGGAAAGACACAGCGCTCGTCCCTCCTCGCAGGGCTGCGCCGGCCTCGAGCGTCCGTGTTGGGATGGCGCCTGCTGTCTGCACAGCCAGTGAGTTCAGCTTCTCCCTGCACGGATCAGGGCTTTTTTCATCCCCTTGCTGTTCAATAAGGACCATAAATATCATCTAATGACTGTGTGGAGCAGGCATTTAAAGCAGTCATGGCACACACACACACACACAGTGCGAGTCTCCCACCAAGCACCTGAGTCCTGGGGAAGGTGTTGCTGCACAGGGAGCAGGAGGATGTGCCCCCAGCCCAGGCTGATGGGTCCAGGCTCACAGCTCCCCATGGCAGGGAGGGCAGGCAGAGGGCCACAGCACCTCTTTGGTCTGGTTTGGTGGTGTCAGCCATCCCTGCAGAGCTGTGAGGGCTGCAGTGCTTGCTCAGGGTCAAAATTCCTTTTGGGGGTACAGCAAATGCGGCTCACCTGGAGTGCCCCATGAAGGCACAGAGTGCTGGAGCCCCGACACCACCCTGTGCCAGTGAGGGATGTTTGTGTCCCCTGAGGCAGCTTCAGCCTTTGTTTCCCATGGGCTGCTCCCATTCAGCATCAGCTTCTTCCTGGAGCCTTGCAGAGGTGGCTGCAGTTTAACTTGGAGGCCGCAGCAGGCACAGCTCCCAGAGGTTTTGCACCTTCATTCCACATCATAGAAGCCTAGAACATCCTGAGCTAGAAGGGACCTACAAGGACCATCAAGTCCAACTCTTGTGGCCCCACATAGACACCCCAACAATCCCACCCTGTCCTCAGAGCGTTGTCCAAACCCTCCTGGAGCTCTGGCAGCCTTGGGGCTGTGCCCACTGCCCTGGGGAGCCTGGGCAGTGCCAACCACCCTCTGGGGGAAGAACCTTTCCCTGAGATCCACCCTGACCCTGCCCTGACACAGCTCCAGCCCTTCCCTGGCTGCTGTCCCTGCTCCCCCAGAGCAGAGATCGGAGCTGCCCCTCGGGAGGAGCTGCAGCCCCCGCTGAGCTCTGCCCTCACTCTGCTCTGCTCCAGCTGGACACACCAAGTGCCCTCAGCTGCTCCTTGTGCAGCCTCTCCAGACCCTTCACCATCCTTTGGAGAACATCTCCTTTGGATGTTCTCTAATAGCTTTAGATCTTTCTTTTGTTGTGTCACCCAAAACTGCCCCCAGAACTCGAGGTGAGGCCGCTCCAGGGCAGAGCAGCGTGGAACAATCCCCTCCCTCACCCCGTTCAATGCTGGGCTCAATGTTGGCATCACTTCAGCTCCGTCCTCTGCCACAGAGCTTGTCCTGCCATCACATCTCCTGGAGGATCTCCCTGATCCAAACTGAGAGTGTGGGTGCCAAGCCCTTGGGGCTCCTTTCCCTTTCTGCAGAGCACACGTGCCTGAGATCCCGGGATCAGCAGGGAATTGTGGCTTCAGCTAAATAAGAACCAGGGCTCAGCAAGGCTGCAACTCCAACGTGACAGCATGTTAGAGTGTGGAGGAAGCACCCTTGTGCTGAAATCCAAGGAATAGCACGTTTCCTGGGGCTGAGTGCTGATCTCCTTGCAGCCACCCAGTTTCCCAGCTGTGGCACATCACACTTGGGATTGTTCAGCCACTGTGCTGTGGGTTTGGGCAGCCCAGCTCTTTGTCTGCTTGAGGTGCTTCCCCTGCATGAGACGAACTCCCACTGTGTGCTGGGGCCCCGGATCTGCAGGAGGGACTGTTTTTGCTGGGAAAGCAGCCTGTGATCCTGTGATCCTGTGCACAGGCACTCAGTCACTGGCACAGCTTTATCCTGAGCCAGCCAGCTCTGGGGCACAGAGGAGACACAGCGTGGGCACGGAGCCACAGCAGACCGGGGGCCATTCCCAGGTGTCAGGTCGGGCTTGGCATCCTGCCTTGAAGCACAGAGAATTCCCTGGACATCACAGGGACTTGTGTTGTACGTTCCCTGCCCTCAGCCTGCAGCAACTCCTCTGGGCATGTCGAGTTTACCCTGTAGCTGAGAGGGTGAGCCCCACGTCTGACCCTGCAGCAGCGAGTCCGGGCTTGTCACACTGGGGCTGTGCCAGGATGTGCTGGAAGGGATCTGGGAGCCCACGGAATATCTGCACGCCCTGCCACGCCACACACCCCCCTGCACCACCCCACTTCTGGGCAGCTGAGTGCCAGAGGGGATCATTTCCACCTCTGTGCCGATGCTCCCAGATGCCTCAGCCCTCCTCCCACCGCGGTGCTCCCCCGTTCAGCCCGGGGCCGTGCGTGTCCCGCGGGACGAGTGGGTGGCAGCGGCGGGGGAAGGCAGACACGCCGGTGCCAGCCGCTCCCAGCCGCAGGGACGGCAGAGGGTGAGGTCCATCCAGCCCTTCCGGAAGGCAATCCTCCCCCAGCGGGGCTGCACAGACCTGCCAAGGATGAGGGAAATAAAACACGGAGGGCTGCAAGGCCGGCGTTCCGGGTGGGCAGCTGCCCGTGACCGCGGCTCCGGACGGGGCTGTCACCAGCCGGGCTCGTGTCAGCCTGTTCCCAGCTCGGGAACACGCTTTGCAGCGGCCCCAGGGGAGCTCGGGTGGCCGTGTGGACATGAGGATATTCCAAAACCACAGCTGAAGCCCTGTGCAGTTTTCCTGGGGTGGCTGTGCACCCCCAACGCCGCTGGCCCCAGGCAGCGAGTTCTCCTCAACCCTCTGCGGGGATGGATGAGACCCCCTGCAAACCCTTGTCGTGCAGAGACAGGCTGGGTTAGAGCGTGACCTGTCCTCAGATGACTGAAGTTAAACCAAAATAACCCCAACCCGAGCCAAGTCGGACTGCCAGGACAGCCTTTTGCATCAGTTCCCTAAATTAGAATAATACTGAAGTGGAGCTGGCACGGGGACAAGGCTGGCACTGCGAGGGAGGCAGGAAGGACACCAGCAGATTCCCAGGCCCCTTTGGCAGGGGTAGGTCAGGCTTTCTCCTTCGGGAAGAGGCTCTAGAGGCAGGGGCCAGGCTGCTGACACCCCCCTGCCCAGGTGTGCAGCCCCCGGGCAGCACCTGCCCCCGTGCAGCGCGGTGCCAGTGGCTCTTCCCTGCGAGCACTTAGCAGCTCTCCTGCTCCTGCCTGCTCTTTTTCCCACTTGGAATGTGCTGAAGCCTGAGGTGCCTGGCTGGTGACTGCACCGAGCCCTCCAGGCCCCGCGGGTGTCACCGGGAGAGACCCCACGTGCGGGGAGCCCCGGGCAGGGTGGGAATTGTCCCACTGCCTGGGGAGAGGGGCTGGAGCAGGAGGGCAGGGCTCCCACCTCAGCACTGCCTGCTGTGACAGCCCGGGGGGGCTCTGGCCTGGTCCTCGTCCCCAGGGGTGCTTTAATCCAGCAAAGAGCACGTGGGGACAGCCCTTCATGTGTCTGCAGGGCTGGGCAGGGGCTGCTTGGCCTCGGCGTCTGTGGGATTTGGAGCCAAGCAGGGCTGACTCCCCAGATCAGAGGGGCTGAGCTCACCCCCAGCCTGTGAAGGGGGTGCTGCACCCGCTCCATCCTCAGCCCCTCAGCTCGGCTTTAGGCCTCTGACCTGCAGCCTCAGGGCTTGGTGGAGGAGTCTGGGGAGAGAGGCAGTTTGGGATGTGGTTTGAGGAGGTCTGAGGGCCCCTGTGGTATCTGCTCCCAAGGCAAGTGTAGTGGGTTGGCTTTTGGATTTCTCCAAAAGAAATCCAAAAGGCAGAGGGACAGGGCTGTATCAGGAACTTTTTTCAGCTCCCAGGTCCAAGATGTCTCGGTTGTCCCTTCCACATGCCAGGAGTCCTGCTTGGAGCCACCCTGAGGCCCTGAGAAAGGCTGGATGGTGGCTGTCACATTGTCATTGCCTCTCTGCAGTGGCATCAGGCTCTTGGGGTGCTGTGAGCCCCCTGCACACACCCCAGCAGGATGAGTTGTGCCCTCCAGGCCTGTGCCCCAAAAGCAGGGCCATGGGCACAGCGTGGCAGGGGGGATGCACATTGGCACAAACCAGATGTGGTTAAATGGGCTCTGCCATGGCCAGAGCCCTGCAGCCTGCCCTGCTGCTCTGTCTGGCACAGGGGAAGCAGGAGCAGGCAGAGAGGTGTGGAGGACAATCCCTCCCATGGTTGTAGAAGCACAGAATATCCTGAGCTGGAAGGGACTCACAAGGATCATGGAAGTCCAACTCCTGGCCCCGCGCTGGTTGTGTCAGTGCAGTGCACTGGGGTGGGAGCAGGGCAAATCAGACCCTAACACAGGGTTTGGGGTGCTTGTGGTTCCCCTCAGGAGCCCCTAAATGCCCCCAAATGTCATGTTGGTGATGCCACTGTGTCTCAAAAGGCTGGATCTGGACAGTGCCCGAGGGACTGCGAAGGTCAGGAGCAAAAGGGTGCTGGGTTTGTGCTGCAGGAGCAGCAGAGGGTTCACAGCTGCCTCCCCACAGCGTCCTGCCACACTGAGGTGGCACCACGGGGACCCCCAAGCTCTCATGGTGACAAGAGGCAGCTGCAGAGCAGCAGTCCCCTCGCTGGAGCAGTGCCCTGGCTTTGAGGCACAGCTCAGCCCAAGTGAGGACTAATGCAAAACATCAGGGTTTGGCAGGAAAAGATTTCTGGGGAAATTCCAGCCTGGCAG
The DNA here is from genome assembly GCA_013397135.1 of Pachyramphus minor. NCBI lineage: Eukaryota > Metazoa > Chordata > Aves > Passeriformes > Tyrannidae > Pachyramphus > Pachyramphus minor. The sequence continues at coordinate 336,096 of VYXB01003098.1, read as the reverse complement.
AACGGAGAGCTCGGAGGGGGGGCTGGATCCCTGAGGGCAGGGACTGGGCAGTGTCTCTGTGATCTTCCCCCTGGATTGAACCAGAACTCAGCAGGCACATTTCCCCCACAGGAAGGTTTCCTTGTTGGAAGTGAAGCCAAGGAGCCATCACCACCCTGGGAGTGGGCACTGCCATCCTGGGTTCCCTGTGCTGGGCAGATGGAGCAGCTCGGGGGAGACCTGCCACTCAGCCACAGCCACACCAACCCCTGTCACCAGGGCAGTGCCAGCTGCTGACAGCCACAGTCCTGGTGGCTTTGGGGACAGAGTCGTTTTGCTGCAGTTGCCTTGGGGAGATTGGGTGTCTGGTGTAACAGGGCACAAGAGTTCCCCTGAAATCCTTGCAAAAATCAAGGGGCATCCTATGGAGANGGGCACAAGAGTTCCCCTGAAATCAAGGGGCATCCTATGGAGGGGGATTAGAGGATGTGTGGAACTGGTGGAAATCATGAGTCAGAGTCATGGGGTGGTTTGGGTTATTCCACCCCCTGCCATGGGCAGGGACACCTTCCACCAGCCCAGATTGCTCCAAGCCCCGTCCAACCTGGCCTTGGACACTTCCAGGGATCCAGGGGCAGCCACAGCTTCTCTGGGCAACCTGTGCCAGGGCCTCACCACCCTTACAGGGAAGGATTTCTTCCTAATATCCAATCTAAGCCTGCTCTCCTTCAGCTTAAAGCCATTGTCCTTCAAAGCCGTTATAAAATGAATTTACTCATCTGTGCAGCTTGAAAAAGCAGAGACCCCTGAGTTCCTGGTTCTGCCCTCCCTCCAAGGGAGGAGTCACTTTGGGCTGTGCTGTGTTCTGGAGAAGCTGCCCAGACCCTTTCCCACAGCACTGGGACCTGCAGGAATCCAGCCCTTCCTCTGTGGGGCACCCATCACCCCCCCAGGAGGGATGCTCCAGCCCCAGGTGTCCCACCACAGGCCCATCCCCACCTGGGGAGAGTGAAGGAATCCCCCAGTTCACAGGACACATCAGCAGCCCCACAGCCCCCAGCAGAGTGGGGTGTGGGGGGGACTGGGGACCTTCTCAAGGGGAGGGTGAGCAGCTGGATCCAGCCAACCCTGTGGCCCCTGGACCTTGCTGGGAGCACTGAGTCCTGGCCCTTGGAGGTTCTGATGGACACCCCAGTTCACTGGGAGTGTTGAGTCCTGGCTCTCAGTGGGTCTGATCAGCATCCCAGCCCTCCTTTCCTGGGGCTGACACCTCCCAGGTCCTGTGCTCCCTCTCCCTTCCTGTTCATGGATACAGTCNCCTGGCCCTTGGAGGTTCTGATGGACACCCCAGTTCACTGGGAGTGTTGAGTCCTGGCTCTCAGTGGGTCTGATCAGCATCCCAGCCCTCCTTTTCCCAGGGCTGACACCTCCCAGGTCCTGTGCTCCCTCTCCCTTCCTGTTCATGGATGCAGTCACCTCATCACATTCTGGGATTTCTGTCCCACCCGATGTGTGTTTAGTGAATCTCTGGCCAGGACAGTGCTGTCCCTGCACTCACCTGCCTGAGGCAAAGCTGCCCTGCCCAGGGTGAGTGAGGTTGGGCAGCAGTGTCAGCCCGAGGGTTTCCCTGCCCCAGGAAGGGATGGCTGGGCAGGGGGCAGTGAGGAGGGGAGGGGGACACAGGGGTCTGCAGCCTCACACCCCACCCCCAGCCCTCTCTGTCCTCGGCTGCTGGAGGCAGAGGGTGGGTGAATGTTTCTTGTGATCCTCAAAACTCCCAGGGAAAACCCTGAAAATGTGGCTGAAAGGTCAGAAGCCAACAGGGCTTTGGAAGGATGTGCCCTTTAAAGGATGTGCCAGGACCACGGGACTCTGCCTTCCCATGGCCTTCGTACCCCACTGGGGACTGCGGATGCTGGGAGCTGCTGTGCCCAGCTCCTGCCTCTGTGATCTGGAAATGCTCTGGCAGGGGCTGTGGGGCAAAGAAAGGGGCTCCAAGAGCAGTCAGTAGCTGAAACCTCTGTGAGGGGCTCAGGCCAGCACAGCCCCTGCCCAGCTGGGCACTGCAGGGAGGTGAAGGAAGGGCTGGGCAGGAGTCACTGTCCCCATCAACAGCTCCTGCCTGTCAGGGGGAGGTGACACCTCAGTGACAGGCTCAGCACAGCACGGCCCCTGTCGTGGGATGATGGACACTGGGCAGAGGAAGTTTCCCTGTGCATGGAGAAACAGGAGAGGTGCTGCATTATGAGGATAGAAATTTGGGAGAAAATAAACCCACTTGGTGGGAGATCCTCAGGGATCAGAGGGGCTGGTGTGGCTGGGCTTCATTTCTGACTGGAACCAGTTCAGCACTTTAAGCCTGGTGGTGTTCCCAGGTCCCCCAACAGTGTGTGGGGGTCACAGTCTGGCCTCATTCAGTCACAGATTCACCAGAACTGAGGTTACTAATTCAACACTGTAAGTCTGGTCGAGTTCAACAGGAACTTTCACAACAGATTCACAAATAATGCAGTTTATTGGAGCAACAGACTACAGATTCTTTTAGATTGCTGGTGATAAAGTCACTAGACCTGCAAAATATAAATGTGTAGCACCATGTGCAAGTGTTCCCAGGGATGCTCTGACACAGTCAGAGGCACAGATCTTACCAAAGAGACGTCCCTGCTCAGAGGAGGAGAGAGGTGCAAGCCCATGCACTCAATGTAGGGTGGTTGTGTTCTCATCCTCTGCCATGGAGGATTTCAAATGCCAGTTTATACTTTTGGGAGAAGCAGAGGTGAGACTGTAGTCAAACACTCTGTTACTGCTGTCATAAATGGGGGGAGCAGCCACTTTATATGTAAATGAGGGATGTTGAGAGGTACAAAGTCAGGGATTATGAAGGCTGTGGGTCTTGTGCAAGGGCAGAGCAGAACTGTGACACCTCAGTGTCACTCCCTCTTCCACCTGGCCCATTGTGGGGATAATGATCATGCCCAGGCTCCACCAGAGAACCCATCCCCTCTCAGCAGGACATCACACCCACAGAAACCCCTGGGCCACACATCTCATGGCACATCCAGGAATCCCTTCAGCACATGTCTCAGGGTGTATCCCACAGCTCGTGGCCTCATTGCTACCAGAGGGTCAGAGCAGAGGTGTGGGACAGCCCTGGGAGTGCTCAGGGACGGGACTGAGCAGTGCAGAGGGCTCCAGGTGGGACCAGCAAGTGAGGAAATCCTGCACAAACCCTGGCAACCCCAAAGCTTTCTGCTTGGGCCACCAGTCCTGAGCATGTCCTCTGCTCCAGGGGTGTGGCTGGGCCAGCTTCACCCTTGGGGTGGGATCAGGGTGGCCCTAAGGAAGGGAAAGCTCTGGCACGTCACTGACACTGAACCCCCTCGGCATCCTCACCCTGCTGGGGTGAGCTTGGATGGGCTCCAGCAGCCACTGCATTCCCAAGGTGGAGCAGAAGGCACGTGTTTCACAGTTCCAAAGGGATCCATCCTCTCCCATAGCAATCCCAGCTGGAATGCTGGCTCCTGGCAGCACTGGACCCTCCAGGGGCTCACTGGGCACCAGAGCTGGTGTGTGAAGCTGCCACCTCACAGGGCACCTCCTGAGGTCACAGAATCACGGATTCCAGAATCTCCTGAGCTGGAAGGGGCACACAGGGATCTCTGAAGTCCAACTCCTGGCCCTGCACAGGACAACCCCAAGGATTACCTCAAGAGTTCAGGGGGATGAACTGATGGAGAGCAGCCCTGAGAAGGTGCTGGAGGTGCTGTGGATGAGAGGCTGGACATTCCCTGGCCCAGAAACCCCCCGTGTCCTTGTGGGGGGCAGCAGGGAGGGGGGATTCTGCCCCTCTGCCCCCTCAAGTGAGACCCCCCTGCAGAGCTGCTCCAGCCCTGGGGTCCAACAGCAGAAGGACCTGGAGCTGCTGGAGAGAGTCCAGAGGAGGCACCAAGATGATCAGAGGGATGGAGCAGCTCTGCTGGGAGAAAAGGGTGGGAGAATTGGGATTGTTCAGCCTGGAGAAGAGAAGGTTTTGGGGTGGCCTCGTTATGGCCTTTTGGTGCCTAAAGGGAGCTACAAGAAAGATGGAGAGAGACTATTTACAAGGGCCTGGAGTGACAGGACAAGGGGGAATGACAGAGAGTAGGTTTACATTAGATATTGGGAAGAAATTCTACCCTGTGAGTGTGGGGAGGCCCTGGCACAGGTTGGGCAGAGAAGCTGTGGCTGCCCCTGGATCCCTGGAAGTGTCCAAGGCCAGGTTGGATGGGGTTTGGAGCAGCCTGGGCTGGTGGAAGGTGTCCCTGCCCATGGCAGGGGTGGAAGGAGATTGGCATTTAGGTCCCTTCCAACCCAAGGCATTCCATGATTCTCTGATTCTGTGATCCCAACCATGTTCATGAGAGCATTGTCCAAGCACTTCTTGATCTCTGGTGCTGTGTCATCAACCTTGGACGACACAAGGTCACTTGTGTCATCCCCTTGACCTTGGGATGTGTGGGAAGGGGGTTCCCTGATGGCTCTGGATTTCCTCTGAGCTCTGAGGGTCAGATGTTGTGTACTGCAGAGGTCTCTCCAACTTGGTGATTTCTTTGTGCCTTAAACAGCAATTAAGAAAAAAAGTGGAGCTGCCTTTGCCTGCGAAAGGCTCTGCCTGACTCCTGTCTCCTCACTGCAGTGCTGCTCTGATTTCCATCTCATGCATATCTTATTTAACATTCTGGATACTGTTTTGAGTGCCCCAATATTTTAAAATAAATTGCTGCATGTAAAAGACTTAATGTCACATTCTGTTATTCTGACTGTTAAAAGAAAAGTGAAATCTTCAATGGGGCCAGTGGAGCAGAAGCAATCACGCAGAGGGAGGTCCTATTAATGTGTATTACGTTTCATTATTCCAGCTCTGCATGTCAACCAGCTTCTCATCAGAGCTCCTGCAACAGATCACAGACTTAACTCCTTGCAAGCAGCCAGGGGGGCAGGCTTTGAAACTCTGCCTCTTCCTCACTCCCCCAGCGTCATCTCTCTGATGCTGCTCCCGCTGCTCCCACTGTTCCCACTGCTCCCACTGTTCCCACATCCCCACTGTTCCCACATTCCCACTGTTCCCACATCCCCACTGTTCCCGTGTCCCTGGCTCACACAGAGACTCCTGTGAACCCCTCAGCCTTCATCCCCTGAGGAGGAGTGTGGGGTGGGAGCGGGATGAGCCCAGGCAGGGAAGAGGCAGCCAGGGAGATGAGAAAGGGATGATGGATAGGGAAAATGGTGATGGAGAGGGAATGAGATGGTGGAGAGGGAATGGCATGATGGATAGGGAAAGGGATGATGGAGAGGATAGGAGATGATGGAAAAGGAAGGAGATAATGGAGAGGGAATGGGATGATGGAGAGCAAAGGGGATGATGGAGAGGGAATGGGATGATGGAGAGAGAAGGGGACGATGGAGAGGGAAGGGGATGATGGAGAGAGGTGCTTGAGGGAAAAGCAACAGGGAAAGGGGATGGGAAATGATGAGAAGAGGATTGAGACCCAAAAGAAGAGGGTTCCCCTTGCCCACCAGTGCCCTCTACCTTCTCCCAGCTCCATGAGATACCCCGTCAGGAGATGCACCCCAGTGACTCCCTACCCCTGAGGGTCTCTCCAGCCCCAGATAGTTTGGGCTCTCCAGCCTCTTGGCTGTGCTTCTTCCCATGCTCCTGCCAGGAAATGCTCCTGCCAGGAAATGCTCCCTGGACAGACCTGCAAAGCTCCCAGGGGCTGCAGGGGTGTGACATGTGCTGTGGGAGAAGCACCCTCGTGGTGGGGATGTGGGGACAGGAGGGAGGTGGCAGTTGTGGGTCAGACACAGCCCGTGGGAGGGGAGAGAGCCAACAGATAGTGGGGGAGATGAAAGGAGGCTAAAGGGAAGTAGGAAATACCTGCCCTAAATTCCAGGTGGCCCAGCAGGCTGTTAAGCTATTCCTATGTCCCCATTCCCTGTGATCAAGGGACTCCAACTCCATCGTGGTCCCCAAGGAATTGGGCAGCTCATGTGCCCTGCAAACACTGAAGTGCAGGAAAATGGGATGGAGATCCCATCTTGTTATATCTGGGGTGTGCTGACACGGGGCTCTGTGGAGCCAGGATGAGGGGCAGCTCTGGGCTGGGAGGGAGGGGCTCTCTGGAGAAGGTGAGCTGACAAACACATGCCCAAAATCCCTGCCACAGCCCTCTGGGCAGGGCTGGCATTGGGAACTGCCAGTTTTATGTATAGGAAGCACAGGGAAGGCATCAGAGAGAGACCAGAGTGGCATTTCCCTGCTCCCATCATGGCCAGCCCCAGTGTGAGAGTGGGAGGCACTGAGGTCCTGGCAGAGCCACTGGGCACCAGCCTGGCACAGTGGCCTCCCCACCCTCCTGCCCAGAAAAGGAATAAATGGGAAAGGTTTGCCCCTAATGCCCCACTTTCCCAAGGCATCCCTTCTTCTCCTTCCACCCTTCACCAGGGCACAACCCTCTGGGTGTGGGGTGAGGCACCAAACCCTGCTGGGCACCCACGAGCTGGGCAGAGGCAGCAGGTCTGGGAAGGAGGAGACACAGGACAAACTTCCTCACTTGGCCTGTGGTGGGAAAGCCCAGCTGGAGGTGTCCTTGGGATCTGAGGGGATTGGAAAGGACTGGGGGATGGTACCAAAGCCCTGAGCCTCCACTCCAACTCCCCTTTTGCTTTCCATCCCAGAGGTTTTGGTCCCTCAGAACCACAGAATCGTTAAGGCTGGAAAAAGTTACAGGTTGGATTCCTTCAACCAAATCCCACCATTCACTGAACCATAGCACAAAGTGCCACATCTGCTCTTTGGACCCTTCCAGGGGGGTGACTCCAGCCCTGCCCTGGGCAGCTGTGCCACTGCCTGAGCACCCTTTCAGTGAAGAAATTCTGCCCAATATCCAACCTGACGGAGCAGCAGGTGCCAGTCGGGAGTGTCACAGCCAGAGCAGCACTGGGAACACACAGAGCACACAGGGCACAGTGCCCACACCTGAGCTCACCCTGCAGCACAGCCAGTGCTGGACCTGCTCTCTACACCACGGGTTCAGTGGGAGCAGGTTGCCTGTGCCCCCTTCCCTGCCCAGGGATGATGTATCTGCTTGGGATTGGCACCTCCAGCCCTGAATTTACTGTCCCTCTTGGTATCCTGCCAGGGCCAAGCTGGAGGGTGATGTCCAACCAGCTGCTGGGAGCCCATCTCCAGGGTCTCTCTTCAGCAGGGAGCAGTGGAGTGGGAATGCTGTGGCTTGGGGAAGGGGGTGCCAGGAATGAACATGTCAGGGTGCTGGGGCTGCTCATGGAGTGGCAGAGGATTTGGGAAAATGAAAATCCTGGAAAAATAGTGTATTTGGTAGCAAACAAAGCTGGGTGGGTTTTATTTCCATTTTCTGTACGCTTGGTTTGTTTTCTGCCCCGGCTTTTCCCAGCCTCTGGTCCTGTATCTGCTCTTGTCTTTTTTCCTCTTGTGGTTTGGAGGGATTGAGGCTTTTCTGCTACTGCAGTTGAAGTTTGGATTACGAATTTCATGGGTGGTGGGAAAAAAGCTTATTTTTAATTTCAGCCCTTTTCAAGTTAAATACTTGATGCTCCCAGACCTCCACTGCAGCTCAGACCAGGGACTTCATTGCTGCAGCAGGAGGGTGATGAACATCTGCTGGGTGTTGGGAGGTGCTGGTGTTGGTGAGAACTGTGGGTACCAAAATTTGGAATGGCCCTCCTGCATCCCAAGAGTGCCCAAAACCCACCTTGTGTCTCTTGAGCAGCTCCTACTCCAGTGTGGGACCCTCTGGGCTCAGGTCTGGGGCAGGGAGGGGGGACAGCAAACATCCCACGTGCCATCTCTCCCCTGCCTGCCTGTCCTTCACTTAAAATCACAGAATCAGAGAATCCACAAGGATCATCCAGTCCAACCCCTGGCCCTGCACAGACACCCCAACAATCCCACCCTGTCCCTCAGAGCATTGTCCAAACCCTCCTGGAGCTCTGGCAGCCTTGGGGCTGTGCCCACTGCCCTGGGGAGCCTGGGCAGTGCCAACCAGCCTCTGGGGGAAGAACCTTTCCCTGAGATCCACCCTGACCCTGCCCTGACACAGCTCCAGCCCTTCCCTGGCTGCTGTCCCTGCTCCCCCAGAGCAGAGATCGGAGCTGCCCCTCGGGAGGAGCTGCAGACACTTCTTCTTTCAGTCCTTCGAAGAAGATATTGAAAACAGGAACGAGGAATCTGCCCAAAGCTTGTTTATTCATTTCCCCCCCCTTTCTTTCTGCCCTTCCCTGAGGGCTGCAGCTGCTGGTCCTGCTGGCCAGGCTCTGTCCCCTCACTGTCCCCAGCAGACCTGTTCCCCACCCTGGCCCCTCACCTCCACACCACAGAGACCCTGCAGCGAGCTCAGGGTTGGGGGCCGGGGGGGACTGAAGCCAAACCCAACAAACACACCCAGTGGGGGATCTCCATGGGCCAGGGATGGGCTGAGGCTCTTGCAGCAAGACAAGACATAATTTGCTGCTCAGAGCTGGGGAGGAGGAGGAGGGAAGGATCCCTTGCTCTGCCAGTGTTGGGGCTACAGAATGTAGCACAGAAGACACTTCATCTCCTCCTTCACCTCCTGCCCTCGGTGAAAAGCACAGAGAGCATGCAAACTGAACCATGCCTTCGAGAGGAAGGTGTCCCTGCCCATGAGAGAGGATTGGAACTAGATGATCTTTAAGGTCCCTTCCAACCCAAGCCCTTCTGTGACACCATAATTCTGCAGTGGAGAGGTTCCATTTTTAGAGCTGTGACCCCCAGTAAGGCAGGGGAAAGGTCCCCAGTCCTGAGGGGCTCCTTGTTCTGCCCAAGATTCCTGGCACTGCTGGATCACCAGGTTTGTGTGCTTTGCCTGGTCCTTCAATCCTGTTTGTCCAACACCAGCTGCCAAAGGGGGGGCCAGTCTGACCTGGGCATGAGGTGGCACCACAGCTTTGGCCAAGGTAGGAAAGAGTCTGGCTGAGGTTTTTCTTCCTGAACCTCTCCCTGCCCTGCCCCGAGACAACATGTGGATGGTGGGAGAGGATCAAAGCTCAGACTCTCTGGATTATTGTGCACTGAACTACAGCAGTAGCAGTAGCAGCCCTTGGCCAAGCACATCACGGAACAGCCATGGGGACACAGGGGACAAGGGTGGGCAAGGACAGGGAGCAGGGTGACACCCTCCACCAGAGCAGCCTGCACAGCCCATGTCTCTACTCACTCCCAAGTGAAGCAGGGGCATCACCCCACCCTCCCTGGCCAGGCTGCCTCTCCCTGAGCCACCCTGTGATGTGCCTGACCCCGGACACCCTCCCTCCCTGCAGCCACCTCCGTCCTGAGCCCCCTGGCTCCTGCTTTAGTTCCCCAGGGCCGGCCCTGCTGCGGTGCCTCCCCTGGCTGAGCGAGCAGGAGGCTGTGGGGTGACCCCTGACATTCACCTAATTGTTCCCTCTCTTTGATTAGATGCACCACAAAGTTGGTAAATGGATCAAATTAAATTTGAGTGGCGGCAGCACAGCTTTGGAACGCTGATTAGATTTGAAAATACCACATTTAAATATCTTAGCATTTGTGGGGATTAGGAGAGAGAGAGGGGGAGTGTGAGCAGGGGGGGAGGCAGAGGAGGGGGTGGTGGGGGAGAGGCAGTGCCAGGCCCCCTGCCCACAGCCCTGTGCTGAGGTGCTCAGCCTGGACCTGCCACCTGCCCTGGCCACCAGCACTCACTTGGCTCCCTCGCTGGGCACAGGGAAGGGCAATTCCAAGCTCTCTGCTCCAGGTTCTTCCGAGGTTTGGCATCACTGGGTGTGCTGGGTTCACTCCCCACCTCCCCCCACACCACTGTCCCCCCATCCCCACCTCCTGCTCTCAAATGTCACCTGGATTTGGGCTGCACGTTGAACTGTGAACGGCAACACGAGTCCAAACACGGGAGACAGAACTGGAGCCTGGACCAGGGCACTGCTCCTGGGTCTGGATGCTGAGTGTGGCAGGTTTGGCTCCTGGGCACTGAGCCCTCCCTCCTGTGACACTGTGGGACCAGCCAGGGACCAGCCCCAGCACCTGCCAGTCACAGCCAGTGCACTGGGACCACGAGGTTCTGTCCTTGCCCTTCTCCAACCATCAGCACTGTGCAGGGAAGGCCAGGGCTGGACACCCCACCCCAGTGAGTCCTGGAAGTGCTGGGGCTGGGCTGGGGGTGTGATCCTGGGCAGGCTGCATCCCCCAGGACCCCTCCCAGGGCCTGCAGAGGGGGAAATGCTCCTCTAATGCACATCTTGTGTGGGGAGGGAGGGAGGGCTGGGACTGCTCAGGGGCAGGTGAAGGGTGCAGGATGGGCTCTGGGGCTCATCACCCCAGGGAAGGTGCCAAACATGGCAGGGGTGGTGGCTGACGGGATTTTGGCCCACTCTGGTTCTGAGGGAGCACATGGAGAAAGACAAAGGAGCTCAGGTCCTGGTCCCCAAGGGGAGAGGGAGACACTGCTCCCTCCTGGCTCTGCAGGACTGGTGCTTGACAGCACATGTTGGGTGAAGGACTCTGCCAAAAGACATGGACTGGTTGGGATGAGTGCAAAGGGGAGACATAAGTTGATCCCAGGGCTGGAGCCCCTCTGCTCTGGAGCCAGGCTGGGAGAGCTGGGGGGGTTCACCTGGAGAAGAGAAGCTCCAGGGACACCTGAGA
>VYXB01003098.1:279561-322625 GCA_013397135.1 Pachyramphus minor | reverse complement strand
GGGCAGACAGCAGAGTGGATTTCTGCTTGAGTGGTTATTATACCGTCGATTTGAAGAGACAGATGACGGCAGTGGCAGAGGAGGCAATAATTGAAAGCGCCATGAAACATTAATGAATGCCCAGGGACTGGATCAGGAGTTGTTAACGCTCACTTCGCTCTCTCTGTCTCGCTCTCTTTTTAAAGTCAAAATTGTTCCACTGCCCTCTAGGCGAAGGATTTATTTTATTTTTTTTCTGCCCGATTTAAAGGTGTAGGCACCCACCAAAGGAGCCCTGGCTTGGTGGCTGATCACATCTGCTCCCCAGTGGGGGTGGCACCAAGTGGGTGATTACAGAGCAAACTGCTGCACTGACATCCCTATGGAATCAACAGGTCTGGTTGGCACACTTGGCACAGAGCTGGTGGAGAGGTGCAGGGGTGGCAGGGACTGTGGTGGTGACAGCACTGTCCCCTCTGTGTGTACATGGAAAGCATCACTCCCATGGGATTGGAGCCAGGCCTCCTGATCTCAGGGCTCAGTGGATAAACACACCAAGCAGGCAGGGAGAGCTGTGGTGCTGCCCTGTCACTGCCCAGAGGAGCAGGGAACGCAGCCTGGAGAGCACCCCTGTGCCAGGAGTCCCCCCTTATGGCTCTGCAGATGCTCTCTGTGCTGTTTGCCACTTAGCAGGGCCTTAGGGGTTGAGGAACAAAGAGCTTTTAGCAGAGCTGTCAGCAGCACCGGGGAGGTCTCTGACCTGCAGGTACCAGGCTGTCGCTCAAACAGGGCTCAGCCAGAGGCTGGGAGATCCCCCGGCTTCACAGCGAGGGATCTGACATCATTTACTGATTGCTGCTCTGGCCCTGAAAGGAGATTAAAAGCCCTCGCCTAGAGGAAGGGTAAAGAGGAGGTGAAGCTCTAAGTACCTCTTCCTCCTGCTTTTCTCCCTGGAGATGAGCAGAGGGATGACAGGTGCGGGTCCTTGTGTCCTCTGCACAACCTGGGCACAGGGAGAGAGGGGGTGTAGCAGGGAACAAGAGCTGTTCAGGGAACAAGGACACAGGAACCAGCCCCTGGGGACAGGGGGGCTCAGGGACTGGTGACAGCTCCCTGGGGTGTGCCTTCCCCAGTCCCCGTGTCCAGGGGTCCACAGCTCTGAGAAGTTGGCACCACAGGGTGGAGCAGGGAGTGGTGATGCCCACTTTCCAGCTGCATCAGGGCAGGACACAGTGGCAGGGCCACGGGCAGCCCAGGCTGCACCCACAGGGACACGAGGCAGCCCCGTGTCAGTGGAACGTGGAGGCAGCTGCACTGACATGAGATGCAGGTAACCAACCCCCAGGGTCAACCCAGGCTGGAGTGGGTGCCCTGTGTGCCAGGCTGGGGGAGAGCAGGGCAAACACTGCCCAGGATGGGGCAGCTGGGCCCATCCCAGTGTGCTGCAGCCCAGGACAGCAAAGGGCTGTTGGGGCTGGTCCCGGCCACCTGATCAGCCCAGAAAGTCCTGTGGTGGCTCAAGACCAGCACTCAGGGAGTCTCCTACAGCATCTCACCCCCCAGGGCAGCACTGGCTGCACAGCCCGGGGCAGGAGTGAGAGCAGAGAGAGTGATGGGAACAGCTCCTAATGAGACAGGAGAGCAGGTGCTCAAGCACGGCCCAGGTGAGGCCTCGGAGGCCGCGTGGTGACAGCGATTGGCAGTGACAGCGTTCAAGCCCTGCTGCAAATTGGCACCGTCAGTTCTCCTCACTGTCTCTGAGACTGTGCTGGTGCAGCCCCGGCTCATGCAGGGAAGCTGCTCACATCCCAGCTGGGTCCCTGTCCCTGGTGTCACTCCAGTGCCCCACAGCTTTCCCACACCCTGGGCTGGCAAAATTGTGGTTGGGAAGTACCACTGTCCCATCCCTTGGTCCCACCCAAAGCATCTCCATGGGAATTGATGTGGAGGGATGGCCTCGGGTCCTGGACTGGGCTCCCCATGGACACAGCACCCAGGGAGCAGAGTGCCAGCCCAGAGCAGCCCCACAGTCTGTGGCCTCAGCCTGCGCTGCCTCTGCCCACCCTCTGCCAGCAATCACAGAATCCCAGAGTGGTTTGGGTGGGCAGGGACCTCAAAGCTCATCCCATTGCACTCCCCTTCCATGGGCAGGGACACCTTCCACTGCCCCAGGGTGCTCCAAGCCCTGTCCAACCTCATAAAAAACACCTTAAATATGAAATGCAAGAGGCACAACTGAATTTTGCCTGTGAGGCCAGGAGGTTGCACACCCTCTTTACTGGAACTGGGAGGTCAAGGTGTTCAAGGGTCACAGAGGAGCCACTTGTTCCTGGAACTCTTCCCAGCTGTAGTGCTGGGCTGAGGGAGGAGCTGAGGAGGAAAAAGCTGTGTTCAAAGAGGGACAGGGGATGGGAACAAGCATGTTCTTACCTCAAGTGAAAAACAGGACCCTTGAGAAATGGCTTCCCATCACAGCTGTGAGCATGACAGAGGCAGGGCAGCTCCTGAGGCGGAAGGTGCTGGATTTGCTGCACAGTGATGCACCATGAGAGCACCAAATCTGAGGGTTGTGGGCAGCTGGTGCCTGTGTCAGGGGAGATGAGGTCTTCTTCTCTGGGAGCTTGGTCCCCATGAGGTGGTGGGATACTCTGCAGTCCTACAAGTGTTCAAAAAACAAGTAGATGTGGCATTTTGTGACGTGGTTTGGTGGGCATGGGGTGTTTGGTTGAAGGTTGGACTTGATGACTTTGGAAGTCTTTCCCAACTTTAATGATTCTGTGATTCTGCTGGTGGGACTGCAGGGTCCGGGGGGGGGTGTTGTGTGGTTCATGACTGTGGGACATGTCTGGGTGTGACCTGGCTGAGTGTGACCAGGAGTGCTCGGTGACAAGGGCCTGTGGCCTGGCTGCTGCAGGGGGTCCCTGGAGCAAGAGCAGTGGGGGCTGGGGGGTAACTGCCTTGGCCTTTGCTAAGGGAGCAACTCTTGTCTCCAGCTCTCCACCTGTATCATCTAAGGCATCTCGTTACCTCCTCATTCTTCCCTCTCTCCTCTTGGTCCTTATTTCAGCTCTGGGGTAGTTTCCCCCCCACCTCCTCCACAATCTGACTTTCCAGGCTGCAGAATCAGCCCCTTTCTGCCTTATCTCAGCCATCCCAGTCAACCTCAGAGCACCTTTGGTGGTGTCCTTCTGCATTTCCCAAGTCACACAGAGGGCTGGGAGAAATGGGAAGACCCCCCATGGCCGCTCCAGGCTCCCATCCAGAAGTGCAGCAGCCCTGTTCACATCCCACACCCTGTTCCCCACCAGCCAGGGCTGTCACTTCCCGGGAGAGAATTGCCAGGGAGGTGCTGAGTGTATTTTTAGCTGTGCCGTTCATGTCTGATAAGTGTTTTGACCTTTTTGAGCAGAGCTAATCACGCCGTCTGCTCCTCGCTGCAGCTCGGCTCGTGCTCTGCCTGTCAGGGAGCCGGGGAGGAGCTGTGGCTCCTCTCACCACCCAGCTCGTGTTGGGAGGGGGCTCCTTACCTGGGAGCCCTCGATCTGAACCAGGTGTGTGCCCTCAGCAGCCCTGCAGCCTCAGGGGTGTGCTCTGGGAACGGCTGGGATTTGAATTCCTAAAGGGCTGGGATCAGACCCCCCCAGTCAGTCAACCTCAGAGCAGGTGCTGCACAGGGTCAGGAGCTGACCTGTCCCTGGGGCTGGGGTTCCCTGGGGTTACCTGACATCCAACCCTGGGATCAATCCAGCCTAGGGATGAAGAGATACAGAGCAGCCCTGGGGAGAAGGACCTTGGGGTCTGTTGGGGCTGGACATGACCCAGCCCAGAACCCCCCGTGCCCTGGGCTGATCCCACAGCGTGGGCAGAGGGCAGGGGGGGATTGTGCCCCTCCACCCTCCCAGGTGAGACCCCCCTGCAGAGCTGCTCCAGCCCTGGGAACAGCACTTGGAACGAGTCCAGAGGAGGCACCAAGGTGAGCAGAGGGATGGAGCAGCTCTGCTGGGAGAGTTGGGATTGTTCACCTGGAGAGGAGAAGCTTTGGGGTGACCTAATTGCAGCCTAAAGGGAGCTGGCAGGGAAGATGGAGAGGCACTATTTAAAAGGGTCTGGAGCTCCAGGACAAGGGGGAATGGCTTCCCACTGCCAGAGGGCAGGGTTAGACAGGATATTAGGAGGGAGTTCTCTGTGAGGTGGTTGCACAGGTTGCCCAGAGCAGCTGTGGCTGCCCCATCACTGGAAGTGTCCAAGGCCAGGTTGGACAGGTCTTCGTCCTTGGTGGAAGGTGGAACATGATCTTTAAGGTTCCTTCCAACCCAGGCCAGTCTGTGATTCTATTCTGTGATCCATGTGCTGCCTTTTTTGCCTTGCTTAAATATAGCATCACTTTCAAGGGACAAATTTTACCTCCACCACTGTGCATGTGGGGAACGGATCACACACACTGTGTGCCCCAGTGACAGCCTGCCCAGGGCAGAGTGGGGTTCCTGCTGGGGACACCACAGCTCTCACCCTGGCAGCAACCAGAGCTGAGATGTGGCTGCAGAGCACCCAGAGACACCACTGACAACCTGGGAACCACTGTCAGAACTGGCTGTGGTGATGGCAGGGAGAGAAAGCCTCACCTGCTGCTCCTGCAGGCAGCCTGGGCATCACACAGACACACTGCAGTTGCCTCCTGGACTTGCAGCAGCCCCTGCCAGGGTGGGTTTGGTGCTCAGAGGCTCCCTGAGCCTCAGAGCTGCTCTTATACCCTGGCTTGGACAGGCAGAGCTTTGGGCTCTGTGCCATGGGCTCAGGAGCTGCCTTCTGGAGACACCACTGCTGCCTGTCTGCTCTGCCCGTGAGCAGTGGAAGGGCAGGGCAGGGTGTGCCCCGGGGCTGGCCCTGGGAGCCGGGAGGCGGCTGCTCTGTGGCTCATCCAGACAAGCCTCGAGCCCACACTTAATCCTGCCGCCTGCGAAATTAGGCAGAAAATGCTCCGATTGAGTGTGAAGGCCTCCGCTGTAATTTGGAGCGAGCAGATGACACGCACTCGTCGTCGGAGGGAGATGAAAGCTTTTAGAGCTGGTGAGCACCAGCAAAATCTGTGAAAATCCCTTTTTTGTCAGGAGTGGTAGATACACAGGCAGATGAAAGACGCAAGATAAAATTAGCCCGAATGCAAGAGAGAGAGAGAGAGGGAGAAACAGAGAGAGAGAGAGGGAGGGAGGGGAATGTTTCTCAGAGGGCTCTTGGCAGGGAAGGTTGCAACACTGGTGACTCAAAGGCAAAGGGGAGATATATATATATATATGTGTGTGTGTGGCTGAGAATATACATGTGTGGGGCTGTATTTGGCTATACTCCCACAGCAGCAGCATCACCTGGGGCTGATCCTTTTGGAAGCACAAGATGAGGCTGTTCCCCATCCCTGCCATGGCAGGCAGGGAGCCCTGGCCATGCTGCCCGTGCCCTGGCCCCTCTGTCCATGGTGGGCAGTGTGGTGGTGGGTCTGAGTTGCAGGGCTCTCCTGCAGGTCAGCTCCTGGTGAGGACAAGGTTATCCCACCTCCAAGGGGAGAAACCTGTGGTGTCCAAAGCAGTGGGTAGTGTGAACGTGCTGACCAGCAGCCACACGCTCTCTGAGGTGACTTTAATTCCAGGTTTTTCCTGGTTAGGCAGCTCCAGGTTGCAGCAGGGACCAGCTGTGCTCAGAGGGGCAGAGCAGCAGGGGATCCCTGAGCACTAATCCTGGCTTGCCAGGGTTTGGCTGCAGGCTGCTCTGGGACAGTGACTCTCCTGTGGTGAGGCAGGAGAGAGCAGGATGGACTCTGTCTGCAGGTGACTGATGTGGGTCCTGCCTGGGCATCCAAGGCAGTAACAGAACCCCCTTCACTGCTGCTGCCTTTGCTGCTGGAAGGAAAGGGATACTGCTGTCTGTGGGAGAGTGCCCATGAGGGTGCTGCATCCCAAATACGGGGGGTCCCACTGAGCTGCACCATAGTCACAGCCAGCCCTGCTCTTCTGGCAGGGTTGGGGTGCTCTGAGCCCAGAACCCTCCAACAGGCCATGGGGACATAGAAAAGCAGACAGAAAACCTCTCAACAAGTGCCCTTGGCACTGCTCAGGACCCTCCTCTCTGTGGGGATGAGCAGTGGGGTGATGGATGGACACTGACAGATGGAAGAAGGAGAATCTGCTCTCAGATCTCAGCTGAAGGGCAACCACCACACTGGAGTAGGTGGAAGGACCTCTGTGCTCCAAGATCAGCCCTCAAAACCAGCCAGACCCCACAGGCACCAGGGCTGCTGTGGATGCTCCCTGTCAGCCCAGGGAGCAGAGGCGGGAGGACTTCCCGTTGTCCTCACGATGCAGCCCCAGGAGCTGCAGCATCAGGAGACTCCCTGGAGCTGTGTGACACCCACCAGCGTGAGTCAACACCAGCATTAATAACAACCAGAAAAATCCCAGGGCTTCCTCCCCCTCCTCTCTCACTGTGCTTCCCAGCAGGACGTGGGCTGCCCAGGAGTCACAGGACGGGGGTTTGGGGACAGGAGGTCGGGTGCTGTTGTCACACGGTGCTGGTGCTGTTGGGAACACGTGTGGGGGTGCAGGTGGTCCCTCGGGAGGGTGGGTGATGTCCTTGGCCCAGATAGCAGGGGGGGCTGCCCAGGGTGGCTGTACCCAGGGAGCAGCGCTGCTGCTCAGTCGTGCAGGGGCTGAAGGGAAGGAATGAATAACCCAGCCCTGAACACAAGCACTGGCCAAAGCCTCCCAAGGAGCCGTCTGTACTTCCCAGCTGCAGCCCCCGTTCCCTGGCTCGGTTATCCCTCTGGGAATGACAGCAGGGATGGCAGCTCCTGCAGCCCAGCCGAGATGCAAAGCTCTCCCTCCTCCACCCTCCGAGTGCTCCGAAATGCCTTTCACCAGCAGAACAATTAGAAATCTAATTCCTTTTTCTCCTGCTCAGCTAATTGTCTGTGGACAATTTGATTGTAAGAGTGTCCAGTGATGCAGAATAACCATCTTATTTCTGCTAGACATTGCCTTTGCAATTAGCACTATTGATTGCACGGCTCTGTTCTCTCACCTGCCGGGTCCCAGGGGACACCTCTCACCTGGCTCGTCCCGCCCAGGCCGTGCCCTCCCTTTGGCAGTGCCACCCCTTGGCCACCGCGGGCTGAGCAGGAGGGGGAGGTCTGTTCTCTCTGCTCCACGGGGATCAATCTCTCCCCACAGGAGACCCAGGAGGGTCCTCCCAAACCCACCAGGGAGCTCCCCTGAGGACAGCACACAGGATTTGCCTCTCTGCCTACAGCTGAGGGGGCTTGATTTTTTTGGGAAAAAAAAATAATATGAAAACAAAAATTCAGATTTGACAACACCAAAAGGTTCTGGATGAATATGTCAATTTGGCTGAATCGTTTGTTTGGAGGGAAAAAAAACCCCAAAAGATCAAAACATTTCATTTCAGCATTTTCAGAGCGAAATGTTTTGATTTTTTTTTCCTCTTCCAAATGACTTTGTTTCAAAGTTTCCCTTAATTTTATTTTGCTAAGCATAAAAAAAAATCAAAAAAAATCTGTGAAATAGCTGTGATTGGAAGCAAATTCATGGGCTTGGGCACAGCCAAACCTCTTTTGTAACCCCCACCCAAGGATTCCCCCACTCCCTTTCTGTTTCTAGTTATTAGAATTTCCAGGGATTTTTGTTTGCAGGCCAGCTCTGAATGACACATGGTTGTGCTTTCCCTGTCACGCAGGAGTCACAGATCTGCTGCCCTGCTCTAGGAAGGGCCAAAGGTGTCCTGGGAGCCTCTGTGCCCCAACTCCAGCCCTCCCTGCCAGGGTTTGGTGTGGCACCAATGGTGTCCCCATGATGTGGCACCAACGGTGTCCCCACGATGTGGCCCAAAGGGCTGTGGCAGACACGTGGCTGCTGGTCTGGGAGCCAGCCTGGCTCTGCCTGCCCCAGGCACCACCTGGGGAGATGAGGGCTTGCTGGTGCTGGGAGGGAGCTGGTCCTGGTGATGTGGAGGCAGCTGCCTGCTCAGCTCAGCTCAGCTGCAGAGGGGAGGGTAAGATGCTGCTCTTATGCAACCCATTGAATCCCCACCTGAACAGCACCAGCTCCAGGCCAGGGAGGGTTTGGGCTCCAAGGCCCAGATGGCTGCAGCAGAGAAGAGCTTTCCAGAGCAAGAGGAAATGGTGTAAATAGCAGACTGTGCAATTAATTTCCCCCACGCCAGATTTGTGTCCCAGCAGCACGGAACAGCCAAAGCCCTCCCTCCAGTCCTGCTGCCTCCCAGCACCAGAGAGATGCTCCTGGACCTTCTCCTCTCCTGCAAACCCTGCCTGGACACCCACCTCCACCTCCACCACCCTGAGAAGGCAGTACCTGGACACCCAAAGGGCCTACAGCCATGACTTCCCAGTAGATGGGACATGGGACATCCCAAGGTGTGGGATCCCCACAGCAGCTGGACACAGGGAGCAGCCTCAGGCTGGGAGACACTGGAGCTGAGCAGGGAGAGCAGCCCCAGGGAGAGGTGTTAGGAAGGAATTAGAGTCCGGATCTATAAAACACTTGGTCCCAATTATTATAATGCACTGATTAGGGGAACTCAATAGTTCTGCTGGTGGTTAATGGCAGTAATTACCCAGATATGACTACAGTGGCAATATTAATAACTCTGGGCCATTAGTATTTGTGAGCAATGAGCAGAATACACATCCCTGAGCCTCTGGCTCAGTCTCTCTCTCTCTCCTCCAGCTGTAGCTGGGCTGGGAGAAGCTGGAGCTCTGCTGCAGGGGAAGCAGATCCACAGCCTGGCTGACATTTGTCAGATCCAGAAGAACCACAGAATCATTAAGGTTGGGAAAGACCTCCAGGATCACCAAGTCCAACCTTTGATTGGACCCCATCATGCCCACTGATGAAGTGCCACATCTACTCATTGTTAGAACATCTCCAGGGATGTGACTCCACCACTGCCCTGGGCACTGTCCTGTCAGTGCCTGTCCACTCCTGCAGAGGTTTTCCCTAATATTCAACTTGAACCTCCACTGACACAAGTTGAAGTTAATTCCTCTCCTCCTGTCCCTTGTTCCCTGGGAGCAGAGCCCGACCCCCCCCCCAGCTCCCCCCTCCTGTCAGGGAGTTGCAGAGCCAGAAGGTCCCCCCTGAGCCTCCTTTTCTCCAGGCTGAGCCCCCCTCAGCTGCTCCTGCTTCTTCAGCCCCTTCCCCAGCTCCATTTCTTTCCCTGGACACTCTCCAGCCCCTCCATGTCCTTCTTGTAATGAGGGGCCCAAAACTGACGCCAGGATTGGAGTTGTGGCCTCACCAGTGCCCAGCACAGTGTGGCTGAAGCCACCTGTGAGTCCATGGACGTGGCCTCTTGTCCTGCAGCTGCCTCCGTGCTGAGGCTGGAAATGTGAGTGCTCGGAGCAGAGATGCCTTGCTGTGATGGTGCTGTGCAGCCTGGGGCTCCTGGTCACTTGGCATGCCCCAGCCTGTCCCCTGACCCCTGCAGATCTGCTGTCACTCCTTTGGCACAGACAATCCCTGGCTGACCTCTGTGCACGGGGCTGGAACACGGCGAGGGCTGAGGGCTGAGGGCTGAGGGCTGGTGTGGGCCCACATCTGCTGCTGGAGAGGAGGGGGCTGGGATGGACCCACTGCTGGGAGGTCTTCACAAACACCATGAACGACCACCCTTGGGAAGGGAGGGTGGGGTTAGGGTGGGTTTGCCCCTGCAAACGGCTTGGGAGAGTGTGAGTGTGAGAGAAGAGAAAGGCAGTGACTGGTGGGTGCTGGATCACTCCAGAAGAGGCAGGACAGGGCTGGTGCAGCCAACACTGGTGTCACACACCCACCAGGAAACCTCCAGGTCCCTGGTGAAGGAGTGCACGGAGGAGCCCATGAGTGCTATAGGTGCATGATGCCCACTGCCCTTCACGGACCTGTGCTGGCCTGTCACAGCCCCGAGGGGACAGGGGCAGAGCTGCACCCGACAGCCTTTGTCACAACACCCTCTCACGGAGCACGTTTCCGAGGGGCTCAGGCGGAGGAAGCAGCTTCTCCACCCCCGGCCCAGCCTCCCCCAAGTCCCCAGGGCCGGATTACCGTCTCTGGCTCCTCGGCTGCCCCGCTCCCTCCCCCGTCTGCGGCCGAGACACTCGGCTCCTGCCGCCCGGCATCTGCGCTCCCCCGGGAGCCCTCCGACCGCACGGCCCGGCCCTGACTCCAGCCCAGCCCTGTGGTTTCTCAGCTATTTCTAAACAAAAGGGCCGATTAATTGCTCCCTCCTTCGCCCTCAGCAGAAGGTAACACCCCCCAGCCCCCCAGGAGTTTGGAGATGGTCGGGAGAGCCAGGACCTGCTCCCGGGGAGATGCTGAATCTCCGTGCAGGTGCTGTCAACTCGCTGCTCGTAAAGGCCAGCAGGGCTTGGGGCTGGGGACAGCAGAGCCACCGTGACCAGGCAGGGGTGTTCTCTCTGTGAATGCACCCTCCATCCTCCTCCAGATACCCAGGGAACTTCTCCCTCAGGCTCCGGCTCAGCCGTAATGACGGGAGTATTTAGCACACGGCGCAGTGTATCCGAACCCTCCCGCAGTCAGACACCCTGTCACCCAGGTGACACGTCTCTTACACGCTGCCAATTTAGCAGCGTGACGCCCCTGGAATCTGGGTTAGCGCTGGCAGCCCCGGCTCCGAGGGGAGGAAGGGGCGGGTGCACACGGCATCCCACCCGAGCTCTGCCCCCCGGACAAACCCCAGCACACGGGGTGCCAGGGGTGAGGCCACGGCAGCCCCTCCAGCAGGGAGGCTCAAAACAGGAAGGTTAAAAGAAAAAAAAAAAAGAAAAAAAAAATCTCTGGTAATTTTCCACTGAAATTTTTGTGAAGAAATCTTCTTTTCCTCCTTTTTCCCTGCATTGCCATCAGATTCCCCCCTCCCTGCCAAACCCTTTCCTTTCACAAATGAAAAACCCCAAACAAAAGCTGTCAGGACAGAAGATGGGGAAGAAGCCTGGCTTCACAGCAGCCAAAGCCTGATTTTCCTAACCAAGCCCAGAAATATTTTTTGCCCTGAGAATTTCCAGTTTCTTGATTCCCGTTACAAAAAAGGGAAAGCTTTTCCCCAGATCAGCATCCTGCAGAAGTCCCTCAGTGGGTGACCAGTGCTTTGGCATAATTACACAGTCATTAAGCTGTTTGCAGTGGTTTCACTCCAGATGCCAAAGGACAACACCCCAACCCTGTCACATCCCTCTGGATTTTGTGTCCTGCCCTGTGCAGGGACCAGACCCTGGGGCTGGGGATCACCCCACTTGCAGCCAGAGCACGGAGGGTGAGGCACCCCATGGCTTGCAGGGACTGATTCTCCCTGATTCATCCCAAAGTGACCTGTCTCTGGGTCACATCCAGACACGAGGTGTAGGCTGGAACTGGGAAATGTCCTGTTTATCTTGTGTTCACTGCAATGTCTGATGCACAACACAGACCCTGGAACACCTGAAACCCAAAGCCTCACCTGTCCTTGGTGCTGCACTGCCCTGGAGTTGGAGCAGTGGATTAGACGAGGGATTTTTTTCATGTCTTTACTTTGTGCCTTTACTTCATTTCAGATTCAATGTTAAGCTCTGTCAAGGCTTCTTTTGGCCATTCCCTAATTCCTGCTGTCTTTTAGTGTGTCTCAGCTCCTGCATCCTCCTGGCTCAGCCCATTACAAGGTCTGGGGAGTCACAGCACCTGAGCCCACTCTCACTTCCAGGCCTGCTCTGCCGTCCAGGCAGGAGGGAGGTTGTGGAGATGTCTCCCTGCTCCACTCCACGTGCAGCAGGACCATGCTGGGATGCTGCAAAGGCTGCACTTTCTTCCTGCACTCTCTGTTCCCAGGCCATTCCACCTCCAATCCCATCCTGTGGCTGGGGCTTGCAAAGCGCTGGGTGACTTTATGATCAATAATAACACTGGTAGTTATTCTTGTCAAGAGAAGGTTAATTGCACCTCCTGCCTGGGGGCACCAGCTGATCCCTGCAGGGGCTGGGAAGGCATTTTCTGCTGGTGTTCAGTGCTTCCCAAGCCGACAGGATGCAGGATGTGGGGCTGGACCATGTGCTGGAGCATCAGGGGCTGCAGGGGGGCATCAGGGGAGCACTGCTGTGACACTGCTGCTGGGGGCAGTGGGGGAGCCCTGCTCTTGTGGGGCATTAGGGGAGCAGTGCTCTGACCCTGATGTCAGTGGGGTTTGCAGGAGTTGGGTCCTGCATGGGGATACTGCCCTGGGTGGGCTCAGCACCCATCACCCACTCATGGCCACCCACCACCCTGGGGTGTGGTGGAAGGGAAATCCCTGTGGGCAGTCCCAGCATGATGGGGTGTCTTGGCCTCTCCAGCCTGACATGGGGACACCAGGGCTGCCCAGCCCCCTTTGGAGGCAGAGGGGGTCTCTGCTCTCCATGATTGTGGTGCCTGAGCTGCTGTTCTGCCCCAGCCCTGCGCACAGGGTGATTTTATGACCTGTGGATGCCACGAGGATAAAAACTGTTGTGCACCCAGCAGTGAGAACAGGCAGAGGCTGCCGAGCTCTGAGCATCCTGCCTGCACAGATCCCAGCATGAAACAGTTCCAGTACTGGGCTGTGCTGGGCAAGGGGAGCAGGAAAGGACTCTCACACCCTCTCACACCTCAATGGAGCAGAAAGTGAGGATGCTGCAGGGAGACCTCTGTGCCATTGCACAGCGTGCAAGGACATAGTCCTGCATGTCTATTGGTGTCTGTCTGTCTATGAGCTCTCCTATGCTCTCTTACTGTCCTTTCCTAGTCATCCCAACCCCCCTTTCCCTCTCTTGTCCCTCTTGCATGTACAGTCTGTGCCCATGGCCTCGTCTCCAGCCTGGCGTGTGACCTACTTACACACACAGCCCCAGATCCTGCCTTTGCTCTCCCGAACAAAGCTGCCAGTCCTGCTGCCTCACTGCCTGCTCCCAGCACAGTGCAGGGGCTCCTTGCACACCTCCTGCTCCCAGCACAGAGCAGGGGCTCCTTGCACACCTCCTGCTCCCAGCACAGTGCAGGGGCTCCTTGCACACCTCCTGCTCCCAGCACAGTGCAGGGGCTCCTTGCACACCTCCTGCTCCCAGCACTATTCCAGCAGCTCCCGGGGAGCCTCTCACCAAGCCCCCTCAGTGCAGCACATCCCACCCTCGCTGGTGGGTGCTGAGGTTGGTCAGGATGCTCTCACCCTGTGTTAACACCTCGTGTGGAGCCTCCTGCTCTGCAGCTGGCAGGGAGAGCAGGGAATGCTGAGCTCCTGCCTCCCAGGCTGCCTGCAGACACCGAGGGCAGCTCGGGGTGCTCAGGCAGAGCCTTCTCCCAGCTGTGCCTGGGGCCAGCCTGCAGCTCTGCCAGCTGTGCTCCCCCTGTGCTGATGCCAGCCTGACCCTTCCCCACAGAGACTCCAGGGATCAGCATGGGGACCTTCCCTCTCAGAGGCCCCTGCTGCAGGTCTGGGATCCTCCTGCCACACTGAGTTTGGGCTCAGGACAGAGGTGGGAAGGGCAGGTGCCGTGTCTGCACTAGTGATGATGTTCAGAGCCGCTCCCAGGGGCAGGTTTGGGTCATGGGGAAGTGGTGGCCTGGCAGCAGGCAGGGTGAGTGCCCCAAGGCTGTGTCTCTGCCCTGGATCCGGGTGGCTGCTGCAGATCTGCTCCCTCTGTGGGGATCCTGGGAGGAAGACCCACTCCACACTGTAGTGTTGCTGCTCTAGGCAACAGCACCTTCCTGAAAACCCCAAGGGAAACGGGGAGAGCTGCTGTCCCTGCTCACAGACACCCAGGGAGAGCACAGGCACAGGTGAGGTGCTGGTGACACCACCCGGAGCACAGGGATGCTCACACTCAGCTGCCTGTGGGTGTGTGGAGAAGAGGGGGCTCCCTGCCTCTGCTAATGGCAATAATAAGGTAATTAGGGGCTGTATAATCAGCATGGGGGCAGGGCCTTGTTGCTATGCAAACACTGAATCAAGAGATGCCCCTGTCTCTCCCTGCACACCTGATAAGTCTTGAGAGAGATGCTCTCCTGAGATTTGTGGCTACTCTGGGCTGCGCCTGCTCCTTGTTACAGAGAGGGAAAAGTGTTTGTCCTTCCTTCATCACCACTGTCTTCATCAGCTCTGTGGTGGGGAGTCATTGAAAGGTGTTTCCACCCCAAGAAAGAAGGCAGAGGATGAGTTCCCCTCTGTTGTGGTCACGTTGCCTCACATTTGGCCTCTGAGCAATGCCAGGAGCTCTTGTCTGCTTGGCTTGATGTTTCCACCTGGACACGGAGATGACAGAAGATTTCAGCCCCACCATGTCCCCGAGGCATCTCCAGTCCCACCTGCCCGGGGCTGTCATCCACAGAGGGACATCTGAGCCAGGGATGGGGGCTGTGGGGAGCTGGGGATACAAATCAAATCACCCCCCATGCAGCACCACAAGTGCCCATCACACCCTGACTGCATTCCCAGCCACGAGCAGAGACCTGTTGCCACCGTCTCTGCAGGGCAGAGATCTTGGCACAGCAGCACCTTGGCACCTTTCTTATCCACCCCACTTCATCACAGGGCTGCTGGGCTCTCAGCTGTGTGTGCTCCAGCTGGCTCAGGACCCCGTGCTGAGGCTGGCAGGGCTCAGGCCGTGCCCTGGCCGTGGCTGTGCCGCCGCACACGCGGCTCCGCTGCCGCAGCGCCGGGGCACGGAGCCCTGACAGGGGCTGTAAATTGTCAGGCCCTGTAAAGCATTTAATGATTTTGAATTTATCTGCATCGATAAATACATGACAAGGTAACAGTCAAATAAATACCCATTAGTGCACTCGCTCTCTTTTTTTTAATTACGAGCTCGGGTGTAACCAATCATTTTCTGCTAAGCAAGCGCTGCAGGAAATCTTCATTAGCACCAGCCCCGGCGAGCTCTGCAGCCCAGGGGGGAGGAGAGAGCCGGGAGGGAGGGAGGTTTGGCCCCACTGCATCCTGCTGCCGCCCGGCACAGGGAGAGGACCCGGCTGAGCTGGGTTTGGTGGCAGCAACCCCTGCAGAGGGGGCTGCGGGGACCACTCGGCTGCAACACTCCGAGCTCTCTGTTTGGGGCTCTTGGGGGTCTCCTCCTTGCCCTGCCAGCCTGGGGGTCTGCAGATCGGGTGAGGCAGTGAGGGGAGCAGGGGGCTCAGGCTGGCATAGAGGGGTGCTGATGGCCACTCCTCCAGTCCGGGCTAGAGGCAGTGTCAGGGCAGGGAGGGTTGGGGCAGTGATTTTCAGGGGGAACCTTCTCACTCTCTACAACTCCCTGACAGGAGGGTGGAGCCAGGGGTGGTTCGGGCTCTTCTCTCAGGTAAGAATTGACAGAACAAGAGGAAATGGCCTCAAGTTGTCCCAGGGAAGATTGGATATTAGGAAAATTTTCTTCACTGAAAGAGTGGTCAAGCACTGGCACAGGCTGCCCAGGGCAGTGGTGGGGTCACCACCCCTGGAGTGCTCAAAGAATGAGTACATGTGGCACTTTGCAATATTGTTTGGTGGACATTGGGGTGTTCAGCTGAGGGTTGGACTTGATGATCTTGGAGGCCTTTTCCATCCTTAATGGTTCTCTAATCCTGGCTGGGGGCTCTGCACACCCCAAAGGCAATATTTTCTGGAGGCAGGTGCCAGGCTGTCAAAGCATGTGCAGAGAGGTGGATCTCACTTATCTCTGGGCACCCCTCACCACCCCCCTGCACACTGGGAGAGCCAAAAAGTGCCAAAGGGGTGCAAACCACCCTGGTCAGCACCTCAGAGTGTGTCCTGTCCTGGCAGCTGTGCCCTGCTCAGGAGGGGGTTTGAAAAAGTATAAAAATGCTGAGACAGGACTGTGAGGGGATGGGCTGTGAAACCCTGGAGCACCAGCTCTGCCCTGAGCAGCACTGGAGCAGAGAAAGGCAGCAGGAGCTGTCTGACGTGGCCTGGCAGGGATGGGGCACAGTCAGGCCACCAGCCAGTCACCCTCCTGGGCACAGACACAGGGCATGGGAGAGGGGTCAAGGACAGAACCTGCTCTGGCCCTTTCCAGCATCCCTTGCATCCCTCTGTGCCAGAGCTCTGGCCCAGAGAGGAGCTCAGGGAGAACTCGCCTCCTTTGCTCTGTCTTCTTTCTGTCTGGCAACATTTTTCCAGCAGAGCAGCTTCTAAACTCTGAACATCTCCAGGGAACATGTCGATCCTGATGATATTTTTCTATGGAGAAGTGTCAAATCAAATGATTTCAACTTTCACATTTTGTTTCAATAACGTGGAAAGGATTTTTTCCAATGAGAGACGAACATTTCAATTTGACATTATCATTTGGTTTCATTCCATTTGGGCTTTTATATTATCACATTACTTCAAATCTACATTTCTGTCTATCTACATTTTGCTGTTTAATGATTCAGCAGCATCAAAACCCAGGGAAACGTCTTGATATTTCTGGGTGGAATTGCCCCCCTTGAAGTTTGTACTTTGTGGGAGAGTCTGCATTGAGAAGACCCCAAATTCCCAGGGGATGGAGCTGCCATCTTGCACCTGGCTCTGGCTCCAGCACAGAGCATAGTGGCAGAGGCAGCAGCAATCCAGGGACACTTTGTCCTGTGCTGAAGCCAGAGGAAGGACACAGATGTGACCTGCTCTGTGCTGTACAGCCATAAATAGTGAGTGGCAGCACGGGCAGAGAGGAAGGTGAAGACATTGTACACAGAGACAAACTCATCAACAGGAGTTAGGAATGAGGGTGCCCTTGTTACCCAGAGTCTGTTGTCCCTGAGGGCAGGAGAGGCTGGATGCAAGAGCTGGATCCACACACCAGGGGATGAGCAGCAACACCCAAACAGGGTGTTCTGGAGGGGCTCAGCGTGGGGGGTTGGTTTGGGGAGTGATGGAGAGGAGCCAGGATTTTTCCTTCATGAACAAAAGGCTAGGACATGGCTCAGCTTCCCAGCACCAAGGAAGGCAGGAAGCTGCTTTGTCCTTTGCTGGAGCAATGCTGGTGGCAGAGGGGCTGTGGCTTCACCTCCTTGTTTGGGTACCAACTGGATTTCCCCTGGTGCATCAGTGTCACATAAAGTCTCCTGCAGCTGGTGCCAGGGCTGTGCTGGAGTGGAGGAGGAGGCAGAGTGGCTGCATTCCCTCCATCCCTGGGCACTGCCCCTGGATCCACGCTGTGCAGAGGTGGCTCATCCCCCCCCCAGGCAGTGACACCCCTCCCTGTGTACCACATGCTGCCTGTCAGGCTCCTTCCTGGCTCTCACTCACCTGCAGCCCTGCAGCTCACAGGCTGGATTAAAAGCTGGTTTAATGGATATTTATGATCCCCATCACAGTCTTTTACTGCCTGTCCTTTCCCATTACGGCAGCACGTGCCCAGGCTGTGGGTGGGGAGGGCTCTCTTGGTCTGCACAGGGGACCTGACTGCCTGGAGCCACCAGCACAGCACAACCCTGACACCCCCAGGGCTTCACACAGAGCCAGGGGAGGCTCTGGGCACCCCCCAGGGGTCTCACAGGAGATCTGTCCACAGATACCTCCCATAACATCTGAGTCCTACTCACCTGCTGGAGAAACAGAGGGAGGAGTGAGCAGATGTGCCTTTGCCACTGCCACACGGGGGGTGGGTGCTGGCACACACCTGTGCACGTGGGCCTGGAGGTGTGTATGGGCAGGTGCAGGTGTGTATGGGCAGGTGCAGGTGTGTATGGCCAGGTGGAGGTGTGTATGGCCAGGTGGAGGTGTGTATGGGTAGGTGGAGGTGTGTATGGGTAGGTGGAGGTGTGTATGGGCAGGAGCAGGTGTGTATGGGTAGGTGGAGGTGTGTAGGCCACAGGGGTGGCACCTGAGGGTGGCCCTGGGCATAGCACAGTGGGCTGTGGGGGGAGGGATGTGCTGGGCACAGCCATGTGGGGAAGAGGGCAAGGTTTTGGCAAGAGCCAGGTCTATGGGAACCCTTGTCCTGTGCTGAGCACAACCTGCTGCCTTTTGAAGCTGGTGATGCTCCTGGACTGCACAGGAAACCCCGACTGAACCACCAGGCTCCCTCTCACTGGCTCTAAATGAAACTCCCCCAGGACAGCATATTAAACTTGACCTGTGCACCACCTCCGAGATTAACATCAGAGGAGAAAGAATTAAAGGTCTGTGGAGGGCAGAGCAAGGCAGGAGGCAGGCATGTGTCTCCTCTCCTGCTCCGGGAAGGGGTGGAAAGGCAGCTCCCTGGGGAGCTCTGCGGTCCAGCCCCGCGGAGCTGCCGGGGCAGCGCAGCAGCCTGAGCTGTGCCTGCTGCCAAGGAAAGCTGATGTTCTGCTTCCCCACCTCGCTGAGACCATGAAAAGCAAAACAAACCCCCCTCTGAGGCAGCAGGGGAAACCAGGCACCAGCTGCTTTCCCATAGGGATGTTGCTGCTGGCCGGGCAGAGCCCTGCTGCCCACAGAACTCCAACCCGCCGGGTCTGCAGCAGCTGGGCCGAGGGAGCACTGGGCAGGGAGCAGCACGGGGCTGTCCCCGGGTGCCAACCAGCACTGCATGGGGCTACAGCACCACATCAGCCCAGCACCACGGGCAGGGCTGTGCTGGGGGGTCGTGCACACCCTGGCTCCCCATGGGCCATGTCTGGGTCACTCCAAGGTATTTTCTGGGGGGCTGAGACAGCTCTGCTCAGACACGCTGTGGGAGGGAAGGTCTGTCCATGGTGCACCCAAGACGTGATCAGATCTTCCTGTGGGTGGGAATCTTGGGTCTGATCCTGCTCTCCCTGACCCCCTCTGGTGACCAGCAATAGGACCTGAGGGAGTGGCTGGAGCTGTGTCAGGGCAGGGTCAGGGTGGATCTCAGGGAAAGGTTCTTCCCCCAGAGGGTGGTTGGCACTGCCCAGGCTCCCCAGGGCAGTGGGCACAGCCCCAAGGCTGCCAGAGCTCCAGGAGGGTTTGGACAGGGACAGGGTGGGATTGTTGGGGTGACTGTGCAGGACCAGGGGTTGGACTCAGTGATCTTGAGATGAGCTCAGTTGGTTGGAGCCTGGTGCTGATAACACCAGGGTTGTGGGTTTGATCACTGTACAGGCCATTCACTCAGAATATCCTGTGAAATTTNATGATCCTTGTGGGTCCTTTCCAACTCAGATATCCTGTGAAATTTACCCCTGTGGGTCCCTCCCAGCTCAGGAGATTCCGTGATTGTGCCCTGGGAGGAGGAAGTGTTTTTGCAGCAGCCTCATGTTCACCCCGTCAGCGAGCAGGAGACACCAGAGGCACTCACAGCTTTCAAGAGCTGACAAGCTGGTGAGAATGAAAAGTTCAAACCCAGTGCTCGGGACGTGTAAGTGTCTGCAGGACTAACTGCCGTGCGGGTCGGAGCACGCGGGTGCCAGGACCCGTCTCCTCCCGCGCCGCACGCCGCGAGAAAAGGTCACCCTTCAGCAGGCTGGAGTCACCCAGCCTCCTCCAGCACGGGCACTCAGCTCTCACTCCTCTTAATGAGGTGACCTTCGCTTGGCAATTCTCCCTGAAGAGTCGACAGGTCAAATTAAGCAGGTGTTTTATGCTGCCCCATCTCTGGCTGTCGGAGATCGGAGCGCGAGACGGACGGAGGCTGAAGTGAAGGTGTCGCTTGCTTTCCTCCCTCTCTCATTATCTTACAGCCTGTAAGTGACTGGTGACTTTTTGGGGTGTTTTTCCCTCAGGGCAGATTCCATCCATCCAGGGTGGGCAGTGGGCATGGGTGGTGTGTCACAGGTCCGAGGATACCAGTGCTCTCCAGCTCTTGTGCAGGATCTCAGGGCAAGGGCAGGTGTTGAACCCTGGAGCCCTCTGCTCTGGAGCCAGGCTGGGAGAGCTGGGGGGGTCACCTGGAGAAGAGAAGCTCCAGGGAGACCTGAGAGCCCCTTGCAGGGCCTGAAGGGGCTCCAGGAGAGCTGGAGAGGGACTGGGGACAAGGCATGGAGGGACAGGACACAGGGAATGGCTTCCCAGTGCCAGAGGGCAGGGAGAGATGGGAGATTGGGAAGGAATTGTTGGCTGGGAGGGTGGAGAGGCCCTGACCCAGGTTGGGCAGAGAAGCTGTGGCTGCCCCTGGATCCCTGGAAGTGTCCAAGGCCAGGTTGGACAGGGCTTGGAGCAACCTGGGCTGGTGGAAGGTGTCCCTGCCCATGGCAGGGGGTGGACTGAGATGAGCTTTGAGGCCCCCTCCAACTCAAACCATTCTGGGATTCCATGGCTCTGTGTTGTCCACATCCAGGGCAGAGTGTGGGGAATGAAAGATAAGAGCAAGGCAAGAGCATCAAGGCTGGTTTCTGGCCACACTAAAGGAAACTTCTAGGACAGTTTTTGCCTTTTACAGTGATCAGTGATCTCCTGGGTTCAAGGCAGGTCTGACTGCAGAGGACTCTGGTCCAAGCTTGTGCTTGGCAGGGGAGACAGGGAGCTGTTCATCTGCAACCAGGGGCTGTGTGGAAGACACAGTGACAACATTGGGAACATTTAGGCCATTAGTCAGTTTAGAAATGGATAACAAGCTACTCTGGAGTTACAAAATGTAGGATCTCTTCCCATCCCTTCATGAACATCCACAAAGCCTCAGGGAACATCTTTGCAGCCTCAGGCCAAAGCAGGGACAAGGCTGTGGCACTGGGACCAAGCCAAGGGGCAGCTGAGCATCAGGGGTTGGGATGGGAACCTGAAGCTTGGAGCAGTGAGGGAATATCTCAGCTGGGGAATGTTCATCCCTCTCCAGTGCCCTCCAAAGGGGCACATTTCACTGCAGGCTCCTGCCCTGGGCATCAGCCCGTTGTGGTGAGGAGACCAGCCCAGTGCTGGAGACCACACTTGGTCAGGAAGGACCTGGAGAGCAGCTGAGGTTGGTGATGTGCACACACCGAGTGCAGCCAAAGGCGGGGGCTGTTCCAGCGTATCCCTGGAGCAGAGTGATCCCATCGGGTGCATTTACCTCACCAAGGCTCCCCCCACAGCAGCTCTCCACATCTCCTCAACAGAGGGTGGAAGCACTGAATTTACAGAGCCCAGGACTGGAAAATGGAGCCCTTTCTTCCATGGAGGCAACAGTGGAGCCCCTGGACACTGCCAAACTGAGGACCTGGCAGTGGAGGGGAACAGCTCCTTCCTGTCACGGTGCATTCACATTCCTACGGCACTGGGATTCTCCTGGCAAGAGAACCAATGCCAGACATTCCTTTTACAGAGAGATAAACCTAAACCAGCCTGTTCCTGATCCGTGGGGCTCCTCACACAGTCAGGATTTGCAGACACACACCATGTGTGCAGCCGATATCCCACAGGGAATTCCCCAAGCAGAGAACATGGACCCCAATCCAAAACTATCATTTGCAGGGTTGGTCATGCCAAGCCACTGAAGAGTCGCCAGGAGCACAGGGAGCATTTGCATTGGCACAGCCCCCCTGGCATCCAGCAGGAAACAGCCCTGTTACCTGACAGGCTTCACTGCCCAGCTGTGCCCAGCTGTGCCCAGCTGCACAAGTGGAAGCAGAGATACCTGCAGGGCTGGCTCAGCACAGAAAATCCATCTCTGTCCAATGGAATCCCCACACAGACAGTAGCAGCTCCTGAGTTGTCTCTTCCACCACAGATACACTGATAAACTCAGGCACTTGTCTATAAGCCAGAAGGAAATTCTGCCTCCTGGGCTGTACTTAAATTTTCACCTTCTTAAAAGACCTGGCTGCAGGGCAGAGAAGACCTGCACAGGGGAGATTCTTATGAGGCAGTTCCTGGGGGGAGAAAAAACCCCCAAAGCCACAGCATGGAAGCACCAAACTGCCATGGGCTGCTGCTGAGCCTTCCATGAGCTGGGCCAGCTCCAGCCCGTCTGAACCTCACCCCCTCCTTCACCAAAACGTGGCTCTACCCATGGGCCATAGGACTCTGGACAGGACAAGCCACCTTTCCTTCCTGTGCTTTGTCATTCTGCCTGTTCAACCATCTGCTTCCCATGTGTGCTTCACCTCCAAGCCCCAGAGCACCTGTCCTGGCCTCAGCACAATCTCCCACATCCCCCAGCTCCCTCATCCCAGGCTGCTTTTCCTCCCTCTCCCAGCACCCAATGCAGTGGTGAACATTTGGCCTGGGAGGGCAGTGCTGTCCTTAGGAGGGGCAGGATGTGGGTGTGGTGGCTGCTTTGGCTTTGCCACTGGGGAGCAGCCACGGGAACCTACACAGTAACATCACCTTGTCAGAAGGAAGACAGGGACATCCCTGAAACTGTGTCAGGGCAGGGTCAGGGTGGATCTCAGGGAAAGGTTCTTCCCCCAGAGGGTGGTTGGCACTGCCCAGGCTCCCCAGGGCAGTGGGCACAGCCCCAAGGCTGCCAGAGCTCCAGGAGGGTTTGGACAATGCTCTGAGGGACAGGGTGGGATTGTTGGGGTGTCTGTGCAGGGCCAGGAGATGGACTGGATGATCCTTGTGGGTCCCCCCATCTCAGTACATTCTGTGGTTCCATGATCCCCACTGAGCTGCAGGAGCTGGGCTCTGTTCCTGCTGTGACAGCAGTCGGGGTCGAGATGAAAAGGACCCCAGCACAGCCTGGGGCTGTTGTGGTGTTCCTTCCCAGGAGAGTGGGTAGAAGTGTGGGTGAGGAAAAGCAAGAGCAGCAGCAGCAGCCAGAGCAAATGGTTCTTTATTTTATCTCCAGGATAAAAAGGAATAGGGAAGCTGGGTTCCTGAGACGAGGTGCCTTCATCTTGCTGCACAGCGTTTGATCATTTTCGATGTTTTACAAGGAGGTGTATGGTTGAATTATCATTAGAGGAGCTGATGGAGCTGAAGAGTAACAGAAAACTTCCTCCATGGCACCCCAAACTCCTGTGACATGCTGGCAGGGAGCAGAGTAATAGAGCCCAGGGGCTGGTACAGCCCTGGACCAGGGGCCCAGGAGGCAGGAGCAGCTCTCGAGCCCTGCCCAGGGTCTGGCTGCACCTGCTGTCCCCAGGCTCTTCTGCACCCTCCATGCTGGAGATGGCTCTGGGAGAAAGAACAGCCATATCACAGCGTCCAGAGTGTGGAGAAGAGGTTATAACCCAGGTACATCAGAGCCACTACAGAGCCAGGACCTGGCACTTGCTGTGTAGCTTTGTGGCCTCACCTCGAATATTGGGGCAGTTTTGGGCACCACAATGTAAAGAAGATCTGAAGCCATTAGAGGAAGTTCAAAGGAGGGCAACGAAGATGGGGAAGGGTCTTGAGGGGCTGAGGGCACTTGGTGTGTTCAGCTGGAGCAGAGGAGCCTGAGGGGAGAGCTCAGTGCAGTTCCAGCTCCCTGGGCAGGGGCAGAGCAGGGGCAGGACTGAGCTCTGCTCTGGGGGGACCAGGGACAGCAGCCAGGGAAGGGCTGGAGCTGTGTCAGGGCAGGGTCAGGGTGGATCTCAGGGAAAGGTTCTTCCCCCAGAGGGTGGTTGGCACTGCCCAGGCTCCCCAGGGCAGTGGGCACAGCCCCAAGGCTGCCAGAGCTGCAGGAGGGTTTGGCTGCTCCTCTGGGGCGCAGGGGGTGACTCTTGGGGCTGGGCCTGTGCAGGGCTGAGGGTTGGACTGGATGGTCCTTGTGGGTCCTGTGATTCTGTGTGAGCTGTCAATCCCAGGAGAGGCTGAAAGTACCTCCCAGCACGTTGTTGTGGGAAGCCAGTACAGCATGACCTGGATCCATTTTCGCTGGGATGGTGGGGCCAAAGTGCTCCTGATGGGGGTCCTGGGGGTGCCTGAGGTCCAGAGCAATGGCATGTAGCAATGAGGACAAAGGGATCTTGGAGCCAAGGATCCTGGGGCTGGGGGTGCTGGCATCCCCATCAGAGTGGGAATTCTCGCCTCTTTTTCCGCATCAGTGCCCCTAATCATCCATCCATCCATCCCGTCTGTCCTGAGTCCTCCAGCAGGTGTGTGCATGGCTGGCAAGCCTGGCATTGCCAGCCCCTGCTCTGTGTGCAGGCTTGCTTAGCTCTGGAACAAGTGCCATTTCCAGAGCCTCATTAGTATTTGCATTGTTGCATGGCTGTCTAAGAGAAGCAGCAGCTAAGTGAGCCAGTCAGATCTTGCTAATTTGCATGTTAATGAAGCCCACAGAACACAGCTTAGAGAGACTGACTTGCTAGACCTATACATGCAGGCTGTATATGCTGCAGAGACACAGCAAACACTGTAGGCAGACACCCAGATGGCTGGAGAGACAGACAAACAGATGGCTCTGTACAGCAGAACTGGATGGGGGAAAGGCTTTGGGAGAGAGGAAAGGTGAAGCCCTGGAGAGAGGGGGGGAAGGATAGAAAGATGGAGAGATAAAAAATATGAATGGAGAAACAGATTAGTCAAGGATTGTGAACATGCTTGGAAATCAGAATCTTATCATGGTGCTTTATTTTTTTTTTAAAAAATAAAAAGATTGTGCAGAATCTCTTGCAGAGCACAGGTCCCAACAGGGCTGTATTTATACCTTTGCACTGGGTGATGGTGCAGAGGATGGGGACCAGGACTGTCAGGGCATGGCTGGTGGATGGACACTGGTGGCGTCTGGCTGCTTTGTAGGCACGTTCCTAGCCCTGATTTTGCTGCCCAGGATGCAAAGACACTGATGGACACAGTGTGGACATTGCTCTCTGTAACCCTCCTTTGGAGGACTGGAACAGTTGCAAACAAGACTGTAAGTGAAATACATATACAGAGAGAAAGAGTAAGTGAAATACATACACAGAGAGAAAGAGATACATGTTTACATGAATTTCTGGTGGGAGTGAGTGGTTGTGTGCCAGCCATGAAAGGCAGCTCGTGGGGAGATGGTGAACACTGTCCTCATCCTTCCCTGGGACAGGGGCTTGCCCAACCCTGGAGCTGGTCAGGGGCAGGGGAGTGTCACACCCCCAACCTGGGGAGCCAGAGTGAAGAGCCAGGAGACCCTTCTCTGAGCATTGGTGGCCCAGCTGGGACATCCTGCATCCACAGTCTCCATGGGGAGCAGCTCCACCAACACAGCTGGGAGAGCAGAGCAGGGAGCTGAGCATGGAGGGACATCACAACATCTCCCAACAAACCCCCTCTCCTGGTTGGACTGGGGCTGGGACTCCACATCAGGTGACACTGAACCAAGAAGTGTGTGCTGTCTCCTGGAGCCAAGGAGTCACTTCTCCCAGGAGTGCTTGATTTGGCCCTGGATAAGATTAGCTGCCTCATTTCAACAAGCTGGAGCCACCAGCCAGTCCCCCATGGATACCTGTGGGACTGATTCTCACAGCCCCACCCCTCTCCTGCCTTTACTTGCGCCCTTTGGCTCTGTCTGTGTGGTTTGTGCCAGGAAGGGTGCACGACACAGGCAGGAGGGGCAGGCAGGGACATCCCTGCAGGGTTGCAGCCACAGCCATGGAGGAACAAACACGGATCCGTAGGGCTGGTGTGGCTTGTCACATTGTCCAGAGGTGTCAGAGGATTGTAGGCATTTCTGGACATTCAGACTCTTTGGGAGAGGAGGATCAGACCCCAAAATGCACCTGTGGCTCTGGGTTTAAAGCAGGTTGCCCTGGAGCCCAAGGTTGTGTGGCCTGGGTGGTTGATGGCAGA
The DNA here is from genome assembly GCA_013397135.1 of Pachyramphus minor. Taxonomy (NCBI): domain Eukaryota; kingdom Metazoa; phylum Chordata; class Aves; order Passeriformes; family Tyrannidae; genus Pachyramphus; species Pachyramphus minor. Next base: position 297,053 of record VYXB01003098.1, on the reverse strand, counting down.
CAGGGCTGAAGCCAAAGGCGTGTGCCCAGTGCCCAGGGCCTCCTCCCTGGTCTCAGTTTGACTCAGATGCCCCTTGGGCTGCCACTGTGCTGCTCAGGGGTGCTGCAGGCAGCTGTCAGGAGCACACACAGGGGAGGGGAAGGACCACTTGGGGTCTGCTCAGACTTGGGAATCCTTTCACTGACACTGCTCTCGCGTGCCCAGGAGTCACAGGGCAAGGAGGAGGCAGTTTCTGCCCAGGCTGGGGCTGGCAGGCAGCTCTGTGACAGCGCTGCCAGGTCTCACACAGCTCTGATGTCTGACACGTCAGTCAGCACAGCCGGGCCCCTGCCATGCCCATTAACCGCGGCGCTGGTGCGCGTCAGCCCCGAGCCCTGACAGCCCTGCGGGGGAGCACAGCAGCGCTGGAACGGCAGCAGGGCACAGACCACACCTGCCCCCACCAGGCACACACAGCCCCTCCAGAGCATCCCAGAACGGGAAGGGATCGGGCACAGGATGGGGCACAGGATGGGGCACGGGATGGGGCACAGGACCATGGCATCCCAGGGCATCGCTGCTTCCCAACACTCTGAACTTGGATTCCTCCTTCCACACTGCTTTGAAATCTCCAGCTGGACGAGCCCACAGACACCCAAAGCATCACTAATTCCTGGCAGTGATTGTTCCAGTGCCCTCAGCTCCCGTTGCTGTTCTCACACCCTGAGCCCTCCAGGGCTGCGGGGCCTTGGCCACAAAGTTCCCTGAGCTGTCAGGGCCACCTCACATAATCGAGGTGATGCTTTGACAATCCATCCCCATTCTGCAGGAGGGATTTGCATGCAGCAGGGAGCTCCAGCCCAGTGTTCCTGTGGGAATCCATGGCTGTGGATTAGGGGCCATTGACGTGGGTAATCCCCCCACACCAGAAAGCAGAAATTTGGCTGGTGGGATTGCTCTGCAGCTCTGCTCAGGAGGGATCCTCCCTGCCTTTTGGACATTACAAAGGGTCCCTGGGAGCACCACGGGAGAGACCCAAACTGTCTTTGGGTTGTCCCTGGGGCAAGAACAAAAGCAGGGAAAATAATGATGAAAGGACCTGGCTTGATCCAGCCCTGGCTACAAACAGCCCCACCCCTGTGTCCATGGCAGAGAGGGAGATGTGGCAGATCTTCACGTGTGAGCCTTGGCCATCGGGCTGGGCAGGGGTGGTGGCAGGGGGTGGATGGGTGCTGCAGGGCTGGGGACATGTCCCAGTCATTCAGAGCCCCTGTGTGGCTTCCTGGGCAGGAAGGCAGGAAGGATGGGCAGGCCCAGGTTAAGCAGAGGGAGGCAGAGGCTCTTCCCCAAATCCCCACCTCCCTCCCAGAGCATCCTGGCACTCCTGGGTGTGTGAGATGACAGCTCTCTTACCCACAGACAGCTCTGCTCTCTCCTCCTCCAAGTGAGCCTGACCTCGGGCTGTTAACAGCACTTTTCCCAGTGTTTCTGAGTAACTCTCACAAAGTTTCCATCTCTGTTTCAGATGGAGCACTTGGCAGCACTGTTTGAGAGCCTCAGGGTGCCCATGTGTGTGCACAGAGGTGGGTGTTGGGCCACTTGGCAGTGTGGGGTCTGTGCACACAGACTGGTGTGTGAGGGCACCAGTGCATTCATGGGGACATGGGGTGACAGTGGGGATGTGCTCAGAGATATCCACTGAAGGACCAGCCACTGCTGACAACACCTCTGGTTTTCCCTTGCTTATGCTGCAAGTTTGATTTTATTTCCACATCCCTCAAGACTCTTCTGAAGGAATTTTCAAGCTCAGCATCCCAGGGAGTGAATGCAGAGTGACTGCTCCCATCAGGGCCCCTGTTTGCAGGCTAGAGCTCTGCAGGGCCATCACATGGAGAATCTTCATTTCAACCCATTTTGGGATTTGGGGGTCTTGTCTCTATCCCATAGAAATGAGGGAATTCTTTGATCTGCCTGCTCTTCCCACCCAGGGTGAGGCCTGGAGCCAGGCACAGGGCTGTGCCCTGATTCCCTGGGGTGAAATGAGGCCCTGATTGAGGACACCCAGGCCCTGGCACAGGGGGTTTGTGCCTAAACACATACTGGGAGAAGCGACACCTGCTCTGCCCACTGTGGCTGAGACTGGGAAACTGGGAGCCCTCAGTGTCCTGCTGGGACAGGGACCACCTGTCCCACCCAGGCTGGGACCACCGGCCCCTGGGCACACATCAGCCCTGAGATTGTGGTTTGGACATCTGATGTTGTGCCTGGCAGGAGAGCTGAGGTGCATCATCCCACCAATGGAGCCAGGCTTTCAGGCACAAGTGTCTCTAATTATTAATTAGCTGATGAGGGTTTATTATGTTTTAGCACAGCTCTCCTGTTGCCTGTGACACTTGCTGGTGACGGGGAGCAGAGAGGGCTCGGTGCTCCTGTTGCTCACACGTGTGCAGGGGATGTTGTGCAGGAACAAGGGATCTTCAGAGCCAGTAATCCCACATCCCCCAGTGGCTCAGAGCTGTAACCCATCCCAGCTGTGCTGGTTATCTGGCCTGGTTCAGCCCAGCTCAGCACTGATCTGCACCCACGTGGGCTTTGGCACACGGGATACCTCAGCCACATCAGGCCCTCACTGGGGCTTCTCCAGGCCAGGCTGAGCCTGGGGGGGGAAATGAAGGACCTGGCACCCAGAGGTGTTCCTCCCCCAGCCCTGATCCAGAGGGAACTTGCTCCTGGCCGGGAAGGAGTCTGCAGGAGCCACGAGCCAGCTGCACTGTGCTGTGATCTGCCTGGCAGCAGCCCCCAGCCCCACAGCCCTGTCATCCCAGCCAGGGGCTCCCTGCTGCGGTCCCAGCTGTGCTCCCAGAGATGGGCAGAGGTTCTGCTGGCTCTGGGCTCCCCCTGCCTCAGCCCTGCCGGGCTCTGGCACGGCCGGCAGAGGGAAGGGTTAAGTGCGCTGGGGAGGCTCTGACATTTTGCTAATGGGCTGTGTTAATTGATTCGCTCATTTCCATTTGTTCCTGTTAAAGAGAGACAGATGAGAGTGGTCCTGCCGTGCAGGCCTTGGCAGGGAGCTCCTCTGTGTGCAGATGTGCTCCTCACTCAGTCATTACCTCAGGCCTCCCAAGCCGGGGGTCTGCAGGACCAGGGCAGGGCCCCCAACCCCCCCGGGGCACAAAGGCCCCACCTCAGTGCACCCTGCAGGGACTGAATGGCTGGGGAAGGGGAAGAGCTGCACTGGGGACAAGAGAGAAAGCCAAACCAAGGGGCAGGAGCCTCTCTGGAAAACTCATGGAGCAGGAAAGGCCTGGACTGCCTTCAGCCTGCACTGAGGGAAGCACCAGCCACGTCCAGAACAGCAGCTTCTGATGCAGAGCAGCGACAGGTACCACTGGGACTTTGGTCCAGCCCGGGGCCAGTCATGGAATCCTGGAATCCCAGAGTGGTTTGGGTTGGAAGGGACCTCAAAGCTCATCCCGTTCCACCCCCTGCCATGGGCAGGGACACCTTCCACCAGCCCAGGTTGCTCCAAGCCCCATCCAACCTGGCCTTGGACACTTCCAGGGATCCAGGGGCAGCCACAGCTTCTCTGCCCAACCTGGGCCAGGGCCTCCCCACCCTTCCAGGAAAGAATTCCTTCCCAATATCCCATCTAGCCCTGCCCTCTGCCATTGGCAAGTCATTCCCCCTTGTCCTGGCACTCCAGGCCCTTGTAGATTGTCTCTCCCCAAGGTTCTTTTCAGCTCCCTTCAGGTACTGAAAGGCTGAATTTATGTCACCCCAAAGCCTTCTCTTCCCCAGGTGTTTTCCAGCCCAGGTGTCCCAGCACCACCCCAGCTCAGCAAGCTCCACTGGACTATGGGACTGACATTTCCAGCTCCAGAGATGAGAAGTGGACAGATGTGCCAGTTGCCCAAGGCTGCCCAGAGAGCAGGACCTGTGCTGCCTGTGAAGGACAATCCTGTGCACAGCCTGTCACCTCTCAGGCCTCAGGGGGAGCAGGATTCAGGCAGTGCAGAGCCCAGGAGAGCCCCTGTTCTCACCTGCAGCCCTGGAAATGTGGGGCCAGCGGCCAGGAAACTCCTGCCCTGCCCTCTCCCCTTGGCAGCCCGTGCTGTGCAGGCAGCAGTGCCATGCCCTGAGCCTTTGCTCATGCCTGCAGGGCCTGGCTACCCGGGATGTGATGGCCAGTGACATCCCAGTCACCTGACCAAACACCTATTTTCTGTGTTGAAAAATGCAATTATGACAAAAATCACACTGCTGCAGCGAGAAGGCTCAATTTCACTCAAAATGCATATTAAAAACATGTTTGTTCTGCACCTTTTTGCTGCCAAAAGAAAAACATCTCAATCCAAGAGTCGTTATTTGCTTGGACTTCTTCAAAGTTGAACCCTCTCTTCCAGGGAGCCTTGGAAGGGATGAGGAGTCTGTGCCCAGCATGAGGGTTGGCTGCAGGTGGGGCAGCGAGGGGCAGAGGGGCCTGGGGGTGTTGGTGTGTCTGTACCTGCAGGAGAAACACCAGTGAGGCCCCTGGGGACCATCAGTCTCTCCTGCCTCTGCCCTTGGTGAGCTGCAGGGCACAGCTGATGGTCTGTGACCAGAGCTGGGCACTCAGCACATCCCTGACCCCTCACCCCTGTGCCCAGCTGATGCAGAGGGCACCTGTGGCCTGGGCACAGCCTGGGCCAGGGGGTGAGGGGTGCTGGGGTCTGGGCTGACCACCCTGAAACACTGGGGATCACAAAGTGGCCACTTTCTGCTCCTGTGCACACATGGGGGTGTTCCCAGGAAGGTGCAGACCCTGTGTGTGCCCAGCTGGTGTGATGGGTGTGTATGTGCACATCAGTCTGTGTGTTGTGGGCATGGGAGTACATGGATGTCATAGTCATGGAATCCCAGAATGGTTTGGGTTGGAGGGGACCTTAGAGCTCATCTCACTCCACCCCCTGCCATGGGCAGGGACACCTTCCACCAGCCCAGGTTGCTCCAAGCCCCATCCAACCTGGCCTTGGACACTTCCAGGGATCCAGGGGCAGCCACAGCTTCTCTGGGCACCCTGTGCCAGGGCCTCCCCACCCTCCCAGCCAACAATTCCTTCCCAATCTCCCATCTCTCCCTGCCCTCTGGCACTGGGAAGCCATTCCCTGTGTCCTGTCCCTCCAGCCCTTGTCCCCAGTCCCTCTCCAGCTCTCCTGGAGCCCCTTCAGGCCCTGCAAGGGGCTCTCAGGTCTCCCTGGAGCTTCTCTTCTCCAGGTGAGCTCTTCCAGCTCTCCCAGCCTGGCTCCAGGGCAGTGTTCCAGCCCTGGGATCAGTGTAGTGGCCTCCTCTGGACTCATTCCAACCAGCCAACACCTTCCCTGTATTTCTTTATACAGCCCCAACACGTGTCCCTGTGCTGTGTAAAGCCACAGGTTTTTCACCCAAGTGGGGAGATCTTGGTCAGAGTCACTTGGAGAGGCTCCAACAAGTAGTGAAATGACTCCTGAGATTCCCCTGTATTTCAGGAGATGTTAATCATGTGCATCCTCTAGTCCCTGGTGCTCCTGCATCTTCACCCTGTGGCCACATCTCTCCCAGGGAGCCGATTCCAGACGATTTCACTGTTGCAAAATGATGGATCAGAAACACAGGCAGTTAAAGCACAGAAAAGCAGAGAAAGAGATGCTCAGGGTTGAGGGTGTCCTTGGGGAGGGAAGAGCAAAGCAGCAAGACAAACTGTGCTGCAGCACTGCTCTGGGGAAGGACAGCACGGCCCTGGCATGGCCCAGTTGCCAGCTTTAGGGTCTGGGTTGGAACTGCTCTACAAGGAAATCCACATTAACTCATCTTTTCTTTATTTTGGACCAAAGAGGCAGAAATTCTGCCCAAGCAGTGACCACAGGAGGTTTTCTGTGTTACAGCATGTTTGCCCATGGGTGTGAAGGAGGTGAGGATGACAACGATGAGGTGGCACATCAGTGTCCCTCAGGCTGGCCCTGCTGGGGTTCCAGGCTGCCTCTTCCCTTTCAGATGCTGCTTCTCCTCACCCCCCAGTGAGAAATGGGCACCTCCTGATGGCACTGGATGAGCCTGTGCTGCCAGCAGTGCCCGAGCTGAGGGCACATCCTCAGGGATGAGGCTGCAGGAGCCATCTAAATAAACAACATCCACAGCACAATCCTCCACCTCCTTCCTGTGTTCTAAGGACTTCATGGAGGTGCAGTCTCAGGGTAGCCCATGCCCGGCTACAGGGAGGGCCCAGCCTGGCACCTGGAGCAGGAGACACGTGTCCCTGTGGCTCACACACCTGAGGGCACAGCAAGCTGAGGGCACAGCACAGGGCAAGAGCAGGGGGTTAATGGAAGAACTGCCCAAATTGTCACTGCTGTCCAGGCACAGGGCTGGTGCTCCCAACCTCCTCCCCCCTCTCGGCTGCTGGGTGGGAACACACGTCTCATGTCCCTGTGAAACGTGCTCCACATCTGCCCTGCTCCAGGGCTGCTGAGGCCTCTGATCCCTGAGCTGTGCCTGTGTCCTGCACAGATGAGCTCAGAGCCCCTCTCCTCCTCCTGACCACTGGCTGTGGCTGATGCAGCTCCCTCTGGGGTGGAAGCTGGAGAGCAGCTGCAGCCCAGGCCCTGCCAGGGGAGCAGGGAGGGCTCCAGCTCAGCAGGGCAGAGATGCTGCAACACATCAGGGACTGTTCTGTGCAGTTATCACATAAGTCTGAGTGATGTGCAAGCCCTGAGGCCAGAGCAGACTGTTCCCAGCATGGAAGGAGCAGGGATTTCCCTGGCAGAGGCCCTTCCTTGGCGTGTGGGCTGGGGATGGGGGTCTGTACCATGTGTAGGTGGCACAAACAGGAGCAGACAACTCCCCTATTGGCAAGGCCATGGTCCACCCAGTCCCACTGCCTCTCCTGCAGCATCACTCCAGGGTCCCTGCTTGCCCTTTGCTGTACAGTTGCCTTCTGCCAGCCCTTCCATCTCTAGTTGTTCTCCTAGGACACCCCAGCTTTCCTCCTGGGATCTTCACTTGCCTCGCATTTTTGTTCCTAAAATCACTTTAATCCAAAAGGGAGAATAATTATCTCTTCCATTTAGCTAAAATGCAAGATCATAAACTTGCCCATCAGCTGCAGCAAGGTCAGGAGCTGCCTGGAAAAGGCAGAAGGCATTTATTGCTTCCAGAAGAGCAGATTTCACTCCCTCTTGTTTCTGCATCCCCACCCTGATGCCTCCAGTGAGATCTCACTGGAGCTGGGTGGATGCAGCAGGATAAATTGGCTGGAATTGGCTGGAAGAGGAATTAATCTTCCCTTTTTGGGGGGAGGGGAGGAGGGCTGAGTGTGCCCAGCCAAGCTTTGTGCTGTACCAGGCTCTGCAGCACAGCAGCGCTTTGGGCTGCCCTGTGTGTGTGATGTTCAGTGGGGCAGGGTCATCCCTTGGCAGCACATCTGCTCCTGCCTGGAGAGACAGCTCTGCCTGTAAACCAGTGCTTCAGAGGCTTCAGAGCCTGCAAAGTGCTGCTGTGACACGGGGAAGGCTCCTCCATAAGGACATTCTGCTGGAAAATGAATTTCTAGGGAGACTCAGCACTGAGAACAAGAGCCACTGCTCCCAGAGAGGGGCCTGGGGAAAGGCTGTGCTGCCCTTCTCTCACAGGAGGTAGAAAGTTGCTCATTTTGAAAGTGAAGAAGCAAATAGATGCTTTTTTTTTTTTTTCCATAATTGTTCATTAAATTAAATGCAGCTTTTGGGGGTTGGGCTTTTTTCTCTCCTGCTTCAAACCTTCTCACTTTCCATCCCCTTTTCTACCCCAAGAAAAGAAGGGGGATGAAGTGACAGCAAACTCACAAGCTAATTTTTGTCCTAATTTTTGGGAGGAATACTGTAATCACTCCATCTGGGAGGAGTAGAAGGGATAATATTCCACTGCTGGGTGGAAAACATTTCCTTTCTGCAACAAGATGAGATGGAAAAATTTGGTCTCCTTGACCCTGATGCCTCGTAGGTGTCACTTAAACAACACGACAGACAGAAGGAGACTCCTCCCTGGAATCCACCCACAGAGAGTGGTCCCCTGTGCCAAACATCCCAGGAGGGACAAATCACACTTGGGAAGCACAGCCCTGTGCTTGTCTTTGGGAAAACATGGACATGCAGGATTTGGAAAGGGGCCCTTGGTCATACACCCTGGGTGAATAACCCAAGCTCTGCCACAGCACGTGCCCAGTCTCTTCCCAGCCAGGCAGCAAAGCCAGATGGGTCTAAAATTATTTGGGAGATTTCAGGGGGGATCCTCCAGTTTTCTGAGATTTTTCTCTCCTCCTGGTTTTCTGAGGAGGAGGGAAGCTGCGAAGGCAGCTGCTGCAGGGAGGGAGGCCCAGCACCAGTCAGGGCCATCCCCACACTGTGGATGTCACCAGCTCCTGCTCCCAGGGCACGGGGCTCACCCCGTGCAGCCCCTCTGTGCTCACAGGGTGCCTCACCAGCCCTCAGCTTGGGCTGTACCAGGCTCTGGATTTGTGCTGAAGGTGGCTCAGTGCTGCTGCCCACACCAGTGCCCCCACTTGTGCCCTGCACCCATCTCTGCACGAGTGACCGAGTCCCGCCAGGATCTGTGTGTGCCCATCCCGTCAGGATCAGTCCCACCAGGATCTGTGTGTGCCCATCCCGGGTCTGTGTGTGCCCATCCCGTCAGGATCAGTCACACCGGGGTCTGTGTGTGCCCGTCCCCCCGGGGGTAGGTGCTGTGTGTGATCCATGTGCCATCACCCCGCACACGCCTGCTCCAGCACCGGGAGCTGTCAGTTACCATGGCAACGGGATACAACACATCCTGGCACCGCTGGGATGAGGTTTTCCAAGCCGGCGCGCTTGGAGGAGGTTGGGGAGGTTGTCCCGTCTCCCCTCCTTGCCGAGGCAGCTCGTCACCCGGGCAGGGCCCCAGAGGGAGGTGAGTTAAGGAAGAGCTTCCATCCGCCACCCGCACCCCCGGAAAGGTCCCTCTTCACCGGGACTCGCCCGCGGCCGCATCCTGCTGGCCCTGGCAGCTGCTCCGGGTCCCCTCCCCATCGCTGCCAGGCATGAGCAGGGCTCGCCCCCCGCCCCCAGCACCTGCAGGGCTTCCGAACCTCTGTCCTCTCTGATCCAGGGAAATCCCGGCTGCATCCTCAAGGAGCCGTGCCCGAAATGCGGCCCAGAGCTGAACTGCTGCAGGGGACGGAAAAGCTCCTTCATGACCTCGCTGTCCCCGGACCTCAGGGCTGGGGAGGAGCGACAGCCAGTGTTCACCGAGCCCTGAACCTGCATCCTCCCCACATTCTGGCTGATTCAGGGCTCCTCCTCGGTGCTGCCATTTCCCTGGCAAATGGGATCATCCCAGTGCTGCCTGGGCCTGACTGTTCTGTGGGGAGGAATCCCCCATCTCACGGAGCAGAGCTGATCCCACCTGGGCACGGTGTCACCTCCCCACAGCTCCAGGCTTGGGGCAGCCTGCTCAGAGCTGAGGGGTAGCACAGTGCTGGGGCAGGAGCAGCTCTCCAGGAGCAGATGGATGTGGAAAGAGCTGTGGCTGGGGGAACATGGCTGGGGGAGCCTCACCAAGGGCACTGTGCAGCTGCAGCTCCAGGCAGGCCAGCTGTGTGTGCTCATTGTGTATTGCTCCAGTGGGTTTAAATCCTTTTTGAGTCTGAGTCCAAGTGACTTAAGAGCCCAGATCTTGCTGGCATTCCCTCTAACTCCTTTCCAATTTCCCTGGCTTGTGATTTTTAATTTTGGGATTGCAAAGCTGTGGAAAGCTTCTGTATCAGCCCTTCATGGGGATGATGTTTGCCCAGGGACACCAGTGCAGGTTCCTCAGGCTGAAGACTTGGCCCTTGGTCAGCAGCTCCAGAAGAAAAAGCTCTTTCATTATTCCCAGCTGTGGAGATGTGTTTGCCCCTCCAAAGGTGACTCCAGGAGGAACCTGCCTCTCTGCCTGGCCCAGGTCTGTGTGGCCACATCTCTCTGTGGGGAGGCACTGCCCAACCAACTGGTGTCAAGGTCTCTCCAAACACTCACCCCCTGCCCACATCCAACAGGGAAGAAACACCAGTCCCAAGAAGTTCTCCCAGGTGACACATGAATAGAACAAGGGGAAATGGCCTCAAGTTGCACCAGGGGAGGTTCAGTTGGGATATTAGGAAAATTTTCTTCACTGAAAGAGTGGCCAGGCATTGGAATGGGCTGCCCAGGGCAGGGGTGGAGTCACTGTCCCTGGAAGTGCTCAAAACACGAGTGGAGTGGCCCCTTGCAATATGGTTTAGTGACATGGTGGGATTTGGTTGAAGGTTGGACTTGATGATCTTGGAGGCTTCTACAACCTTAATGATTCTGTGGCTCTGAGAGGGTGCTCCACAGCATCTTCCAGGACAATCTGGGTGCTGGGGCTGCAGCTGGAGCAAAAGGAGAACATCAGTGAGTTCTTTGCTTCTCCTGCCCTTCCCACTGCTTATTCCAAGGGGGAGAGTGACCCATGGGGAGATGTCCATGGGTGTCTGCAGTGGGTTGACCCCAAAACCCAGCCATAGAAACCCATGACACTGTCCCTGCCCCGTTGGCTCCACAGCTGCCAAAGAGTGCTGAGCACAGTGGGGACAGCTCTGCCAGGACCTGCTGAGGACAAGAGTGGGGGGCCCTTAGTGCCCACTGCCTGCCTGGGGGCACAGGAGTGCACAGCAGCCCCCTGTCTGGGCAGGGCAGAGCACTCCTGTGGGGAGGGGACTTTGGCCAGGAGTGCTGTGACACAGAGGCAATGCCACCCTGGAGAGCCTGTGCAGCATCCTGTCTCTCATCCTCCTTCCTCCCAGACCTCCCCAGGCACTGCCTACCTGAGAAAAAATGATTTCTTTGGTGTCCTTCCCTGCCTGAGGCAGAGGAAGGCTGGGCAGGGCTGGGAGCCTGGCAGACAGAGCTGGCCCTGATGGGGGTGAGTGTCAGCTCTGGCAGCAATGTGGGTGTTCCTGCCACGTGCTGGCCCCTGGGGGAGCAGGTTAGTGGGCAGGGACTATTTATAGCTCCCTGGGAGCAGAGCATCATTTCCCTGGAGTCAAGAGCAACAGGAAATGCCAAACACATCGAGGCTGAGCATCTGGTCCCACAGCCCCTGTGCTGGGCACTGTTCTCACCCAGCCTGCCCGGGTTCAGGGGGCCCAGTCCATCAGCAAGGGTGATGTGAGGAGCCAGGCAGGTGGGAATGCTGGGTGCCTGGACCAAGACAAGGACTCATGGCCCCTACCTATGTCCCTGGGTCTGTGACTGCACTGCGCTGCTCCAAATCCCATTGTCCCATGGGAATGATCCCCCTGTGTCCATGCATGGCACCTGGCTGGCCCTGCAGCACCCCCCCTGAGCAGAGCCCTGGCAGGGACCAGAGCCTGTGTCCAGCTCAGTCTAGCAGGAGCCAACCTCAGTGGTGCCAAGCTCAGGACTCAACAGTGATGCCTGGCTCCCAGTGTTGGATTTGGTTGAAGGTTCCCAGTGCTCCCAATGCTCCCAGTGCTCCCAGGGCTCCCAGTGTTTCCAGTGCTCCCAGTGCTCCCAGTGCTCCCAGGGCTCCCAGTGCTCCCAGGGCTGTCCTGCTCCTCTGGGACTTGGCAAAAATGCCCCAGAGAGCCCAGTCCAGCCAGTGGCTCTGGATGGCTGAGGGTGCAGGTTAACCATGTTAACCCATGTTAAATGGTAACCCATGGTAACCCATGGTAACCCATGTAAACCCATGGTAACCCATGGTAAGCCATGGTAACCCATGGTAACCCATGGTAACCCATGGTAACCCATGTTAACCCATGGTAACCCATGTAAACCCATGGTAACCCATGGTAAGCCATGGTAACCCATGGTAACCCATGGTAACCCATGGTAACCCATGTTAACCCATGGTAACCCATGGTAACCCATGTTAACCCATGTAAACCTCCAGAGCTCCTCCCTCATGCGGAGGGGAGCGGGACGGGGCTGCTCACCCTGGTCTGAGGGAGGCAGAGGGATGAGCTGGGACATGCTGGGAGCCCTTCAGGGGGTGTGTGGCCCTGGGAGCAGCCCTGCTGGAAGGGGCTGTGCTGGCAAGCACAGGTGCCACCTCCCTGCTGGCTGCTTACACACCACAGCCAGTGTGTGCCCGTGCCAGCTCTGGCAGCTCCACTCCCANGAGCTCCTCCCTCATGCGGAGGGGAGCGGGACGGGGCTGCTCACCCTGGTCTGAGGGAGGCAGAGGGATGAGCTGGGACATGCTGGGAGCCCTTCAGGGGGTGTGTGGCCCTGGGAGCAGCCCTGCTGGAAGGGGCTGTGCTGGCAAGCACAGGTGCCACCTCCCTGCTGGCTGCTTACACACCACAGCCAGTGTGTGCCCGTGCCAGCTCTGGCAGCTCCACTCCCACGTGTGCCCGGGCAGAACACGTGGGGATGCCCTGAGCCAGCAGATGGGCCAGAGATGCCTCTGGCTGGTGCTGCCTTAGCCAAGCCAGCCCAGGATGTGCTGGGACCAGCAGGACGTGGTCCAGACTGGAGCCTGAGAGCTGGTGAGAGGTGGGAATGCTCTGGAATGTTGGTACATGGGGAACCCTGGACCAGGGCTGTGGGACCCTGGGCATCAGCCCAGCCACACCTCTCCATCCAGGGGAGGCTTCTTCTCTCCTTGCTCACCTCTGGAGTCATCCAGCGTTTCCCTCCTTCCAGGAGGGTTGCTGCCAAAGGAAACTCTCCTTGTCCTTAGATTTTGTCAGTCTCTATGGGGACCCGTAGGAGTCACCCTGCAAAGACCCATCCACCTGCTTCCCCATGCCCAGAAGGTGCTGTTGATTCCCCCAGCAGGAGGGATGCTCTTGCCTGCAGTGGGGACAGAGGGACAATGGACAGAGTTGCATCTGCCTCTGGAAAAATGCCCACAAAAGGATGAACTACAGGATCCCTTCTGCATTTGCTCCACAACCCGGAAAAATGGAGACGTGTAGGGAGATGGTCCCTGCCAGGCTGCCCAAAACAGGGTTCACCTCTCCCTGTGGCAGATTCCCAGCATGGACACCACAGGGCTTGTTGTGGTCCTGCTGCCTCCATGGGATGCAGAGAACCCCCAGGGAGCCCCTGGACCGTCTGTGCTGGGAGCAGGCTCCTGGAGGGCTCACTGCAGCAGCAGAGTGATGCCTTTGGCACGGGCTGCTGGCACAGGGCAGGTGGGTTTGGGCAGAGATGATGCCTGAAGCACAAAGGCAGTGGAGCAGGGACCTCGTGGGGTGTTCCCACATCCCTGGCAGCCCCCCATGGCGGGCAGTGGGGCCAGGGCCAGGCGGGAGGAGCGGGATCCCGCTGGCACATCCCCAGGGGCTGCTCTCGCTGGCAGCGCGGCCCCGGGAGGGGAGCGCGGAGCGGGAGAGCAGCGGAGCCGCGGAGCCCTCGGAGCCCTCGGCCGCGGCCACTTCACGGCACCGGCTCCGGGAGACGGCGTTGCCTTGACAACTGCGAGGGGTCTTTCACTGCCTGTCGGCTGCCGAGACAGAGAGGGGGGAACAGGGAAGGGGGGGAAGAGCATTAACTCCCAGTTCCTCCAAGGGGTTTGCACCATGTGAGAGGGTCCAGCCTGTGAGAGCAGCGGGACATCCCCGACCCCCAGCTGGCTGTGGGCAGGGACTGGCTCGGACAGGGAGCCCTGCAGGGTCCAGCACTGGTGAATAATCTCCAGCAATGAGCGGGCCCCCATTCCTCCCCCTCTCTGTGCCTTCCCATGACCTTGGCATCAATCAGCAGCATTGGCCACCTCATGGCGTGGTGTGGCCTTGGACCAGCGCCTGAGATCAGCTGGGCTTGTCAGCTTGATCAATCAGTCTGCTGGGCAATTAGGGCTTGGTGTTGTCTGCCTCCATCAGCACCCGGTGCCCTGGCCTTACAGCTTTTCCCAGACCCGGGAATGATCCTCTGCAGAAAGCCCAACCTCCTCCCCACCCACAGGGACAGGATGGGGCTGCCCCACCACATTCCATACCCAGGATCTCATGGCAGAGCAGAAGGAGAGCATTTGGTTCAGCTGAGTCAAAAACGTGACTGTAGGAATGCACACACCTGGAGGTTGTCCATTATTTAGGGGCAGTGTGACCCATTCCTGATGCACACAGTGCTGCAACCATGGATGGCACTGCCCAGGCTGCCCTTCTTGGTCTGAAATGCTGTGCCAGAGCCTCAGATCTGTCCTAAAAGAAGCACAAATTTACTGCTCCTAACTCAGTGTGTGAGGAGCCTGGCAAACCCTGTGGCCATTTCTGAGCACTCAGAGGGGTGGGACAGGGAGCCAGACTGCCTGCAGAGGGTCCAAGGCTCCTGGAGATGGAGGGTGTGATCACCTTGCCTGGTCTCAGGCAGCTCAGCTGGAACTGCATGTCCCACGCCAGGGGTTCAATAGCAATAAACAGTTGCTGGTAGAACAGACTCCTCTGACCTACTTTGCCAGCCCTGGGCCGAAGGACACCCCAGCAGCCACCCCCACAGCCTGACACTGTCTAGACAAGGAGGGCACATGTCTGAGTGCAGAGCCTGACCCTGCTGCCCTGCCCTGGGCTGTGGAGGACGGCACAGGGAGGATCTGCACCCAGAGCTCTGTTGGGCAGCCAGCTCTTGCTGTGCCATGGCCCCAGGGCTGAGCCCCCCGTGCCGTGCACAGGATGCAGGAGCAGACAGAGCCTGGGGAGAGTCAGGAGACAGCAGCTGGGCACTGACTGCAGCCAGGGCTGGGACAGACATTGGAGAGGTCACTGACTGCAGCCAGGCCTGGGACAGACACTGGGGAGGTCACTGACTGCAGCCAGGACTGGGACAGGCTGGAGAGGTCACTGACTGCAGCCAGGACTGGGACAGACACTGGGGAGGTCACTGACTGCAGCCAGGCCTGGGGACAGACATTGGAGAGGTCACTGACTGCAGCCAGGACTGGGACAGGCTGGAGAAGTCACTGCCTGAGGTTTGCTCTTGGAGGGGTCACAGGCAGCTTCCTCCTGTGTGAGCAGGAGCCACATTCATGATGTTGATGATGCTCATGCCACAGCCAGTGGCCTGAGTGCCCCAGGGCTCCCAAAGACACGCTGGATGAGCAGTCTGTGCTCAGAGCATCCTGCTCTGGAGCCCATCTGCACCTCCACAGCTGCCCTGTTCCATCCCTTCCCTGATGTGTGGGGGCACAAGCACTGGTACCCCGTGCCCACCAGCCTGGTGGCATCAGGTCCCATGGGGACATCAGGAGGGTTGGTGTGTTCAGCTGGAGCAGAGCAGAGTGAGGGCAGAGCTCAGCGGGGGCTGCAGCTCCTCCCGAGGGGCAGCTCCGATCTCTGCTCTGGGGGAGCAGGGACAGCAGCCAGGGAAGGGCTGGAGCTGTGTCAGGGCAGGGTCAGGGTGGATGTCAGGGAAAGGTTCTTCCCCCAGAGGGTGGTTGGCACTGCCCAGGCTCCCCAGGGCAGTGGGCACAGCCCCAAGGCTGCCAGAGCTCCAGGAGGGTTTGGACAACGCTCTGAGGGACAGGGTGGGATTGTTGGGGTGTCTGTGCAGGGCCAGGGGTTGGACTGGATGATCCTTGTGGTCCCTTCCAGCTCAGCAGATTCTCTGAGCCTGTAATTCCATATTGTGAGTCCAGTCACAGAACATAGGATGTGCCACCACAGACAGACATCGTCTGACACCCTGACCCAGCTGCTCAGCCCGCAGAGGCTCTGAACTGCAGACCTGTTGGAGAGCCACAGGCATTATTGCTGACCCTCTGACAGCTTTTGAGGGGCTGTTCCAGCCCAGGGCAGTGGGACAGACCCACTCAGGTCTCAGTATCTTTCCCTGTAGGAAACTTCCGTGAGCAAACAGCTTTTCCAGAAAGATTCCTGTGTCTGAACAGCGTAGGGACAAACACAAGTCTTTCTGAAACTGTCACCCTGAGCAAAGAGGAGTCTCTGCTTTCCAGGGTCACTGGACAGGCCAGGTGCACTAAACTGGGGCTCAAGCACAGCATCACTCAGAAGGATCCATGAGCCCTGAGATGGTCCCTGATTGGAGACAGATGCATCTGATCCCTGGGATTTCTCAGCCAGTTTGCATCCTCCCAGTCATGGCCACATCTGGAACGTGTTGAAATCCAGCTATAAGCTCCAGGGCATGATGGATAATGTATGGAATGACCTGATCCTGCCCCACACAGCCCCCAGCACTCCCCAGAGCCCTGCAGAACCCCTGGGTGCAGCAAGGCTCTTCCCAGCCCTGGGTATTGAGAGGAAGGGTTAAAAACATGACAAAGCACCGAGGATCTTGGTGGCTCTGTGGGTGCTGGCAGCTCTCCAGCTGTTTGGCCACCTGTGGCAGCTGCTGCTTTCTCCAGAAGCTGCTGCTATTGCTTTTAAATTGATGATGCAATTGGGCCTTATTTAAAGCAACAGCTCTTTCCCTTCCAATACTGCTCCATGATGGATATTGGCTCTACTTCTTTCCCTCTCTTGCTCTACCTCTTCACCCGGACTCTGAAATGCCCAGGGATGTGTGTGGAATGACTTTCTACCCATTGTCAGGCACTTACAGTATCCCATAAATAATCTACCACTTGTTTGGTCTAAATGTAATTAAGATCCTCACTCCTCGCTTGGCGACACTGCCCGGCCATAGCAGGGTGATTTATGGGGCTGTATTGTTTGGGGCTTTAATTGCAGGCTCAGCCTGGCACTCCCCTGACAGCCTCTCCCAGGAATGATATGTTTACACTGCACAGGAGTTTGGGGTGATAACTGTATAAAGCAGTTTGATAACGACGATCACACTTCTCACACAGAAACCTGTTGAAGATGTTGCTTCGGGAGGCTGGTTCTGAGAGCAGGGCAGGAAGTTCCCCCGAGAGAATGAGCTCCTTTTCATGCACAGGATATTTGCAGGCTGCCTGAGATTGTAGTGATTGTTACAGAAAATTATGTGAGAGCTGCATTTTCCTTCAAATAATTTAACTCTGTGGATCCTGTGGGTATTTAGTGTGGGCTCTGTGCTGGGCACAGGGTGATCAGTCATGTTGAATCACATGGCTCTGCTGCCAGGGCTGGATTGGAGAATGCTCTGGTACTTACTGTGCATATTCATGAAGGGGAATTAGAAATTCAGCCCTCCTGGGCACTCGTGTGTGTAACTGGGTATGGATTTTGTGCCAGGGAGCCAGCGTGGCACAAATGTTCAGGTGGTGGCACACAAGCCCTGCTGAGGGAACTCCCTGGCTCCTGCCATTCCCTGTGTCTCCTTCCAGCTCTGCCTGCAGAGGCTCCCTGCTCCTCTCCTGGAGCTGCAGCACAGCCCTGCATCCCCTGCAGCACAGCCCTGCATCCCCTGGAGCACAGCCCTGCATCCCATACAGCACAGCCCTGCATCCCACACAGCACAGCCCTGCATCCCCATAGCACAGCCCTGAACCCCCATAGCACAACCCTGCATCCCCTGGAGCACAGCCCTGCATCCCATACAGCACAGCCCTGCATCCCACACAGCACAGCCCTG
>VYXB01003098.1:245682-270530 GCA_013397135.1 Pachyramphus minor | reverse complement strand
TTTCCTAAGCTTGTTCCAGTTGGATGTGAAGGGAAAGCGAAGCAGAGCCCTCCCTGCCCCGCACACTCCTGTCCCCTCTGTGTGCCAGGGCGGGGGACGGGCACCACCGCCTCGCTGGGGCACAGGGGAGAGCCCGGGGCTGCTGGCAGTGTCCGACCGGGCTGCCGGCCCGTCTGCCAGCCCCTCTCACCTCTGCCAGCCCCCCTCCCATCCCTGCCAGCCCCTCTCCCCGCTCCCAGCCCGTCTCCCCTGGCTGGTTCCTCCCCGCGGGGGCTGTGGCACCGTGCAGGGCCGGCAGGATGGCACAGCCGATGCCCCACAGCCCCAGGGCTGCTCTCCCAGCAGCTCCTCCCGCACGGATCCAGGTGGTTCCCGTGTCTTTCGGGAGGATAATCCCGACTGTGAGCCCGGTGTGGCAGCTGTGGGATGCCCGTGCCAGCTCCTGTCCCTGCCCTGCTGTGTGCCCAGTGCCCTCCTGTGCTCTGCACCACCCTGCTGTCGGGGCAGGGTGCAGCTGGCAGTGCCCCTGTGCAGCACGGGGTGAGCTCAGGGCAGCTGCAGCTCAGCCCCACAGCAGCAAGAGCGTGGCCAGGAGCAGGACAGGGGGGGCTTGGAGCCACACAGGAACACTGAATGGTTTGGGTTGGAAGGGTCCTTAAAGCTCATCCAGCTCCACTCCCTGCCCTGGGCAGGGACACCTTCCACCAGCCCAGGTTGCTCCAACCTGGCCTTGGGCACTTCCAGGGATCCAGGGGCAGCCACAGCTTCTCTGGGCACCCTGTGCCAGGGCCTCCCCACCCTGTGAGCAAAGAATTCCCTCTAATATGTGATTAAACCTGCCCTCCTCTGGCTTAAAGCCATTTCCCTGTGTCCTGGTCACTCCACACCCTTGGGAGAAGTTACTGGAACCCCCCTGTAGGTGCTGGAAGGGCCTCACAAAGCCACCTGTGACTGGGAGCAGTTCTGATGTGCCCTGTGCCCTGCACCCTTTGAAAGCCCAACTGGGTGCCTGTGCCACCAGTGCTGCCCACCCAGCTGCCACTGGTGTCCCAGCTGGGGCTCCACACCTGAGCAGGCCCAGCCTGGGCCAACCTGTACCTGTGGAGGGCTCAGGAGCAGCAGCACCCGAGATTTGGAGGCTGTAACCAATGTTTATTAGGGATGTGAATGCTCGTGGAAACACCATCAGTCCAGAGAGACAAGGGCCCTGGGGGCAGTGCAAACCTTTGGGGCACTCCTGGGCAAGGACTCAGCCCCAGGGGCCTCTCCTGCAGCCCAGGAGAGCTGTGTGGGAAACCCAGGGGTCTTCTCAGGCATTTTCACACTTCATGCTGTGTTTGTTCTTCCCAATAAAGCTTGGAAGGAGTTGTTTGTTTGCAGAACTCTCCCAAAGCTGGAGCTGCCCTGGTCTCCCAGGCTACCCATAGGACCTGGCACCACTCACACCCCCCAAACCTGCCAAAACTTCCAGTGAAAGGACAATATCCCACCACTCCAAGGATGGGGAGATGCTCTGCTGGGACCTTCTTCTCCCGAACCATTGGGTTCACTCCAATCTCCTCGTGCCAGAGCCATCCAAACAGAGGTTGGAGCAGGCACAGAGGTTCCCAGCTGCACCAGCTGCCACACTCCTGCCTGCTCAGGGGAGCTGGAAGGTGCCCTGAGAGCTGGACACTCTTTGTCCTCCCCTCCCTCCTTTTGCTGACATTGGTTTTGCCCCTTTGTGATGCTCAATTGCCATTTTCCAAGGCAGCTCCAGAAACCCTCTGTACACCACTTTTTGACCAAGTTTCATTTCTTTTTCCCTTATCTCCTGTCTCTTTATTTGTTTAGAGTTTTATCTCTGGGATTCCAATTCCTCCTCAGGAGGTTGTTGCATAAGTAGCCTCCATACTGATTGCAAGGATTTTAATTTGGGAGCTTTCATCTTAAGCTGTTTCTGAGGCACTTCCTCATTTGTTTAAAATCACCCTGCCTAAAGCTCGAGAACTGTTTTTCTGGCTTGATACTTCCCAAAGGGCTGTGGGGCTTAATTAGAGCCCCTGCTCTGCTGTGCTTCAGTGACAGTTGCCTGGATTAAGTCAAGACTTGCCACTTGTGTGCTCCAGACCCAGCTTTGCAGCTCTGACTTTGGACATCTCCAGTGCACTCTGGAGCTCTGAACAAATATCTGCTCTCCCAATGGCTTTGCAGCCTCCCTGTGACCTACTGGTTCCTGGGCCACCTGGCTGAGGGGGCCAGGGGGACACAGAAGAGGACACAGAACCCCAGGGGACAGGACAAGGCTCCTCCAGCCGAGGGAAGGATGGACACTCCACCAACACCCCACAGAGAAAACCCCTTTTTAGGGCATCTCCCTTTGCTCCAGGTCAAAGCAGTGAGAGTGAGCAGAGGAGGGAGGGGAGGAAAGGGGGATTCCCTCCATCCCCCTGGTTGGCCAGTGCAGCCCCAGTGGCTCAGGACTGGCCTGGGATGAAAGCAGAGTCAGAGCCAGCCCACCCTGCACAGCACCCAGAGCTGCTGGAGCCCCTCAGAGCAAGGGGGACCCTGTGGGGCTGAGCCCAGGGAGGGACTGGCTCAGGGGAGACATGAGGCACTGGCACCACGAGTGTCACAGCCCAGGGTTCAAGGTGACCCTGCAAAAGATCTCCAGAGAGAGAGATGCCTGTCCCAGCTGGTACCTGAGCTCTGCCATCCCCTGTGCCCAGCAGGCTGCTCCCCCTCTCCCCTCTGCCACCCCCTTCCTGGGAGGGGTCCCCAGCCATCCCTTCCCCTCCCTGATGGTGCCTCCATGGTCTGGCTTTCTCCAAACTGGGAGTCACCCTCAGGCCAGCTCTGACTTCCCTCACAGTGGGGGTGTTTGCCTGGGCCCCACCTCTGCTTTACGGGATGTGATTTATGCTGGTTTAATTGGTGTTGGTTTAATTGGCTCATCCAGCTCCCATATGTGCTGGGAGGGGGCCAGGGAGACCATTAGAGGATCATTAGACATTACAAGCTTTCCCCATCTCCTCTCTGCCACTCCTGCTCCTCCCTTACAATTCAGGGCACCAGGACACTCCAGCATGAGGTGGGAACCTTTTCTGGGAATCCTGACTATGGGAATCCTGTTGATAGCAGACAAAATGAGGCTCTGAGCAACCTGGCCAGATGTAAGGGGTCTCTGCCCATGGCAGGGGGTGGAACGAGATGGGCTTTAAGGTCTCTTCCAACCCAAACCAATCCATGATTCTCTGAAAACCCCTGAAGCCACATGTGCAGTGCCTGGTGCTGTCCCTTCTCACTGGTCTCCCAGCAGCTGCTGGGAAAGGGCATCTCTGCAGGGCACACTCTGCCCAACACCCTGCAGGGCCTGTCACGACTCCCAGCGTGGCTGCAGTGGTTCCAGAGCCTGACAGGAGCCCTGGCAGCACTGCAGCCCTTCCTCAGCACAGCTCTGCTTAGAGGAGACACCCACGGCTGGAGGAGGGCCCTGGGCACAGCTGGGCAGTCGTGTCTCAGGGGGTTTGCAGGTATCCCTGTGTGTGGGATGGGGTGGGATGGGGTGGGATGCTCTCAGGAAGGCTCAGAGAAGGGGGATTCTCTCCACCACAGGGGTGCTGAGTGTGCCAGAGGCTGAGACTGTGTGTGGGGAGGGGTGTTGTGCACCCAGGGAACAGGAAGGGAGAGCCAAGGAGGGATGTCAGGATCCCATGTGCCCTCTGCCCTGCAGATATATGAGCTCCAGGCTCAGCTGTCACAGCCCAGCCCCTGTGGGCATCCCCCTGATGCCAGCTGCTCTTCCTGCATGAAACCTGTCCCTGCCTGAGGCAGGGCTGGCACACATCCACTTCCTCCTGGGGGTAGACTAAAGCACCACTTCTTTTTCCCTCCTGGAGTTTCTCTGATGTCCAGGCCTCTGTTTTGGGCACAGTCTCCTGTGCACAAACATTCCCAGTCCCTTTGCTGGTGCAGCATCCCTGAATCCTGATGCCTCCTCCCAATCAGTCACATTTTCCTGATTCCCTGCTGGGAGCCCTGCTGTGCCAGACACCCCCAGCCAGCAACAGGGCTGTCCCCTAAAGCCCCTTCCTGCCAGCTGTGCCCAGTGCACCCCATGCTCCCAGCATTCCAGGGCAAAGCCAACTCCCAGCTCCATAAAAACCCAGGGCACAAGTGCCCCAGCCCGTCCCCAGTGCTTCAGCAGCACAGATGTCTTCAGACCTAAATCAGGAATCCTCCAGAGCTGTTAACTCTGTACCCCGTGGAGGCAGGGAAGTGCCAATCCTGTAGGTTGTAGCAGGAGCCCTGCCATGCCGGGCACACCCCGAGGGAGCAGCATTCCCTGCAGCCCCAGGGCGTTCCCACCACTTGCTCTCAGGTGCTGACGTTTTGCTCCCAGGGGCTCCCAGGTCCCTGGGGGTGCTGTAGGCAGGGACCAGAGGCTTTGGACTTTTCCTTGGCTCCTGGCTTCCCTCAGGGTTTGCTGGGCACACCCCAGGCTCTCTCTGCCATGCAGGGACAGGACACACAGCAGGGACTGATGTCCCCAAGCCTGTACAGGAAGGTCCCTGCCCTGCCCACCCCAAAAGGGGGGTGATCTGGACTTTTCCCCTCTAACCAGACCTGCTGGAAATCCACTGTGGAAGGAAAGCCCAGAGGGGGGTGCTGGGCTGGGGTGCAGGCTCAGAGAGGAGCTGGCTGGGGAACCTGCCCGTGCTGCCAGCTTGGCACAGCTCAGGCAGCAGCCCAGTCCCAAGCCACCCAAGCTGTTGGGAGTGGGTATAAAGCAGTCCCTGCTGGCCAGTCCCCAAGGGAAGAGCTGACTTGGGCAGGAAACATCATCACTGACATTTAAGAGGGGGAAAAGCACCCAGCTGGCAGGCGGCGAGAGCAGAACCTGGTACCCAGCACCCTCCTCCCCCTCAGGGCTGCAGGCCCCATCCCCATCCCTCATCCCACTGGCTCCTCATCCCACTGCTGCTTCCCTTCAGTGTCTGCAAAGCACCCCATGACTGCCACGCTCCTGCCATGGGGGCTGACCCTGAGCATGGAGAACCAGCGGTGCTGACCCTGCCCAGGCCCTGGCATCATCCCTGTGATCACACTGTGCCAGCCATGGGATCAAGGGTCCCCCCAGCCCACCTGTGTCACCCTCACTGCAGGGCAGCACATGGAACACCCCATCCCAGGGGGCTGGGAGCCAGGCCAGGCTCCAAACTGGGCTCTGGTGGGTGGTGAACCTGACTCAGGGGAGCTGGACACCGGCTCTGCAGATGATCCTATTCCAGGGGGTGACTCAGCCTCGGGCCCTGCAGCCAGAGGGAGAGCTGGGCTGAGCAATCCTGGGCTTTGCCAGGCCCATGGGCAGGGCAGGAATGCCTGTGAGCCCAGAGGGGAGTGCCTGCTCCATCTGCATGGGGCAGGGAAGTGAATCCCCCCCAGGCTCTGCCAAAGCTCAGCCACAACCCCAGCTCTGCTCTCCTGCAGTGCCTCACACCCCTGAGGACCAGGCTGAGCTGGAGAACCTGCAGCTTCCCTCCTGGAGAAGGGGTGAGGGTGGATGGGCAGAGGGCCTGGAGCAGGGATGCTGGGCTGGGGGGTCCCCCTGGAAGAGGAATGGGGTGGGCATGTGGAGGGAGCCCACGGGCAGGGCATGGGGACACCAGCTGCTGCAGGGAGCCCGAGGTGTCAGAGCAAACCCCATCCCTGCAGAGCACAGCTTGCCCTGGGCAGCCCAAAACTCCTTTTGGGCAAACCCACATGCCCAGGGGAGCAAAGAGCAGGGCACCCACCAGGGCTCTGCTCACCCCAAGCACCAGCTAATGTGAGACCCCCCAGTTCCCCCATCGTCCCAGGGAGCACCAAGAGACAAACCCCCCACTGGACCTGCACAGGAAACCCTCAGGGTTGTGCTCCTGCCCACGCCCTCAGTGATGGGCTGGGGGCTGCAGGATGTGACTCCTGGGTGGGCAATCCCAGGGATTCTCCCTGTACCCACACACCTGGAAAACCTGTTCCATCCCCTGGAAAATCTGTCCCCAGCTCAGGCACCTCGCGGTGCCCACGGTGTGGAGATGGAGCTGTACCTGGGTGAGCACAGATGGTGAACTCCAGCAGCCACAGAAACACGGAGATCATAATTATCTGAACATAATGAAGGGTTTCATTAAATACACTTGGAAAACAACTCAGCAGCCGCGCAAAGTTAAACTGCTGGTCTCAACTCTCCAAACTATTTAAAATTTATTAGCTTCCCCTGCGGGTCTTGAGCTTTTAAGTATCAGAGAATTCTTGAAAATAAGGGATTTTTCCCTTTATTTCCCCCCCTCTCTTCCCAGTGATTTGAGGCCTCTCAGAAGTGTCTTTGGGGGTGAACCCTCAGCCCCCACTCTGGTGCTCTCTGGGCCCAGCAGACACATCCCCTCTCCCCCTGTCGCTGCTCAGCTCCTGGGCTGCCGAGCGCAGCCGTTTCCAGAGGGATGATCAAATCAGAGACACCTGCACGCTGATCCTGCTAAATCCCAGGCTCCAGACTGCAGGTGGTTCTTGTTGCAGAGGGATTAGTGGGAGGCTGAATAAACCTGGGTTTGATCTAGTGCTAACTGGCAAGGGGTAATGCCCCTGGCTACGATGAGATTTACTGAGCTGTATCTCTTCATAAGGCACGGGAGGTGGTGCTGGGGAGATGCTGCTTCCAGCTCAGAAAGAGAAATTCCTGGGCCTGGATGACAGCAATAGCTTGGAGAGGTGCTGAGTGCCAGGCTGGCTCTGTGCTCAGCCAAGCTGAGGAGGGACTGGCTGCACACAGAGAGTCAGGGAATGGTCAGGGCCTCTCTTCTCTCCTTCCGTGTGTGTGGGGAAAAGTTTCATGTCTGGAGAGAAATGAGCTCCTTTGGGCCACAGTGGGCTGGGGAGAGAGGCCCTGGTTGCTGTTGAATGGGAGCTGATGGCAGGGATGGGGCTGGATCTGGGCCCAGCAAAGTGCCCAGGGCTGGGCTGGAGCCTCCTCTTCCTTCTGTGGAAGGTTGTGGCTGCTGAGACAGGAGGATCAGTGCTGAGGAAAAGCAGGGTGGGATCCTTTTCTCATGGGAGACCATGGTGCTTGGTGCCAGACTACTTCATTAAGATATTCTGATTTATGGCCCTTGGTTTCAGGCTGGAAAGGAGCTTCAAACACAGGGATGATGCAGAGGGATCAGGTGAAACTCCATATTTCTCCTCCTTGTGTGTTGGAAGCCCCAGGAGCTGTCCCTGACAACCACAATGCTCTGCACTCCACACTTTGTAAAATGACAGCCAACTGAGAAATCCAGGCTTTGGCCAAGCTCCAAATGAACTCTAAAAGCTTCATCCTGGGACTGCACTGAGCTGGGAATTGGGATCAGCAAACACTGCTGGGAGAGGAAAGGGAAGTTTCCAGCACCATTGCATTGGGGTGGGAGTCCAGAGGAGGCCATGAATTAATGCCAGGGCTGGAGCCCCTCTGCTCTGGAGCCAGGCTGGGAGAGCTGGGGGGGTTCCCCTGGAGAAGAGAAGCTCCAGGGACACCTGAGAGCCCCTTGCAGGGCCTGAAGGGGCTCCAGGAGAGCTGGAGAGGGACTGGGGACAAGGGATGGAGGGACAGGACACAGGGAATGGCTTCCCAGTGCCAGAGGGCAGGGAGAGATGGGAGAGTGGGAAGGAATTGTTGGCTGGGAGGGTGGGGAGGCCCTGGCCCAGGTTGGGCAGAGAAGCTGTGGCTGCCCCTGGATCCCTGGAAGGGTCCAAGGCCAGGTTGGATGGGGCTTGGAGCAGCCTGGGCTGGTGGAAGATGTCCCTGCCCAGGAGGGAGATGAGCTTTGAGTTCCCTTCCAACCCAAACCATTGTGGGATTCTGTGAGAAGAAAACTCAGCTCCCCTTTGCTGTGGCACATTCAGCCCTTCTGTGCAGCTGAACTGTCCCTGCACAGCCCAGGCCCTCAAGGCTGTGTGACCTGTTTGCTCCAGGCTGGGTTTAACGGGGCTCTCCCACCTGGATCACGTTGGAGCAGCTGCCATGAAGCTCCTGGAATGGGAGGGAAAGGCTGTGTGTGCAGGGCAGGGCCAAGCTGTGAGCCTGGAGCTGGGGAACTGAGCAGTGTTTGCACAAAGGGTTCTTCAGTCCTGAGTGACACGGGCCAGGCCCTGCCTGGCTGGGCTGTGTGGGACACGAGTGTTTGCTCTGCACAGGGGTGGGAGAGACAATGCAATTACAGGTGAAGAAAAATGAAAATAAATGTACTTCCTAGTGACAACCAGCACACTTAAACCTCAGAAATCCAGGGATGGGAGGAGGAGTTGTTCCCCCTCTCCTGCGACAGGACAGGCTGCAGAGCTTCCCAGGAGAGCAGAATGGAAGGGCAGCAGGGGATGAGGAGTCCTAGAGCAAGGACTTGTCATTCCAGGTCGTTTTGAGCCCTG
This sequence comes from Pachyramphus minor, assembly GCA_013397135.1. Classification (NCBI taxonomy): domain Eukaryota; kingdom Metazoa; phylum Chordata; class Aves; order Passeriformes; family Tyrannidae; genus Pachyramphus; species Pachyramphus minor. The sequence continues at coordinate 262,109 of VYXB01003098.1, read as the reverse complement.
GAAAGGGGGGTTTGGGGTTGTTGTGACCACGGGGAGGGTGGGACAGTGAGTTTGCTTCCTACTGTGGGGCTGCCAGTCTGGTTTGAGGGGGCAACTGGCTGAGGTAGAGGACAGATATTGAGAGTGAGGAGGGGGTCGAGGACACTCTGCAGCCTTGGCAGGGCTTTGGATCTGTTTTCCAGTGCCCCAGGTTGCTGCCTTGCCTGGGGAGGTGGACCAGGAGTGGAGAGCTGGGAGGAGAGGAGCACACATGGAGCAGGCAGCTGCTCCCCCAGCCAGGCTTCCCCCGGGCACTGTGGCAACAGTGGCAAGACGTGGGCACCAGGTGCAGTTATCTGGCAAGAGAGAGGGCTTTTCCTCCAGGAATTGAGGCAGGAGCAAGGCCAGGAGGCTCGATAGTTCCCTTCCAACCAATCCCTGCTGCTGGGTCAATGCAGGGATGTGTGCAATGGGCTGGGGGGTCTCAGCCTGCTCCAGCTCACAAAAGTGGGTCAGACAATCCTTACAGGGATCCCCTTATCCCTTATAGGGAAAAGAAATCCTTAGAAATAGGGTTTGGTCACATTCACAAAGATTTTGCCCCCCCAGTGAGAAAAGCTGCTCACCACAGGGGATGGATGCAGGTTTTCCAGGTTTTATGGCCCAGGAGATGGGGGGGATGGGGCTGCTCCCTCTTTTGTGGGTACCCCATGGGCAGCAATTTCTCTTCCCTCTTTTCAAAGAGACAGATGAGAGGAACTCTTTGTTCCATTAAATCAGCAGCTCTGCACAGTGGCCCTGACTGTGTTCCCACACAGAAAGGGCAAAGAGGAGGGACACAGACGTGGGGCAGAGCAGGGACAGTGCCCGTGTCCCCTGTCAGGCAGCGCAGGCAGAGCCCTGCCCGCAGCTCTGCTGTCAAAGCCACTCTCCTAAGCAGAAGGGGCAGCTCAGTGTGTGAGTTACACAGTGCCCCTGGCAGGGCACACATCTGCAGCCTGGCACTGCTCCATGGGCACGGCCCTGTCCCCACAGCAGCCCTGGCTGTGTGTCCCTGCCCACCCGGGCTCGCTCTGTGCCCCAGGGGAACCTGCAGAGCTTGGCTGGGAACAGGGGGGGCTTGTCCCAAGGCGAGGGGGCTCCAGAACCTGCCACGGTCTGGGAGCAGCAGAGGAGCCCCGGGAAGGAGCAGCAGGGAAGGGGAGGGAGCGCAGGGAATGCAATCCCGTGGCAGCTGCCCCTCCCCTGGGCACAGCAGGGATGGCCTTCCCTGGCCAGGGACCTGCAATCCAGACCCTGCCAGGGCTTCACTTCTCTCTGCACAGAGCCAAGGCTGGGGCTGGCTGGGGACAGGTCTGTGCTTCCAGGGCTGGAGTTCCCAGGCCCACTCTGGGAAACGTGCAGCTCTGGCTGCTTCAGGGCTTTTGAGAGGATGGTTCCCAGCACAATTCCTTCTCCATGCCACACCAAAAACAAGCCAGGGAAGGACCTTGTGTGTGAAGCTGAGTCTGGGGCTGCCCAAGCAGAGAGCAGCTCCATCCTGCCTTGGCTGTTCTCACTGTGTCTGCTCGAGGGATGGCCTGGAAAGGTGGATCATGGGCTTATCCTGAGTTGGAAGAGACCCCAAGGATTATCCAGTCCAGCTCCTGACCCTGCACAGACACCTCAGCAATCCCACCCTGTCCCTGAGAATTGTCCAAACCCTCCTGGAGCTCTGGCAGCCTTGGGGCTGTGCCCACTGCCCTGGGGAGCCTGTTCCAGGGATCTGGAGGAAGACCCAGATGCCACAGGGCGACTGTGGATGAAGCTCTGAGGTTGCTCTGGCAGCTCCCAGCTGGATTTGGGTGTCGGTTCGTGCACAGAGAGGGGAAGGGCAGAGGAGTTTGTTTCCCATCGCCATCAGCCTGGGCTCTTTAACGAGCTCTAACAAAGGGACGGTGGCTTTTCATGCTGCTCTTGATCTCGGGGCCGGCAGCAAAATGCTCCCGGCAGGTCCCTGGGCATGTTCCCTCCTCTCTCATCCGCAGCGGGGCCGGAGCCCCCGGCGGCGGCACAAACCCAGGACGGCAGCAGGAATGAGGAGGAATGTAGAGCCAGGAGGGGAGCACAGCCCTCCCCCCTGCCCTGCACCCCTCCTGCTCCCACGGCCAGCACGGCTGGGGCTGGGGACGGGGCTGGGGACAGGGCGGGGGACAGGGCTGGGGACAGGGATGCGAGGTGGGGATAGGGCTGGGAGCAGCACAGGCAGATGGATGGGGGTTGGATCAGTTTTTCCTCTCAGCTGAACAGTCCCCGTGGTAGAAGGGATGCCCTGTGCCAGCAGCAGCACAGCAGAGGGTTTCTACAGGTGGCAAAGCAAATGAGTGTGCAGGGGACACCAGCCCTGTCCTGACTGTCCCCAAAGTCCTCGGTGGAGACTCCTCCCAACCACAGCTCTGCTGCCTCTCCTCCTCATGAGTCCTACACAAGTTTGGGGGCTGTGTCCAGCTCCCACCTCCTCATCCCCTGGGAAGCTCCAGTTGATTTCAGTGAGGAGTCATTTCCCCTCCATGCTGCAGCCTAAAAATGGGATTTTACTCATTTTTTGTTGTTCCACACCCCCCCTCCCGCCATTAAGTCTGTGACTAGAACATTGTGGCTTTTAAGTTTATTCCAACTGTTTGATATTTTACATAATCGTATTATTTATGTGACAAGATTAGAAGTGCTCTGCCTGCTGACAGGCAACCAGCACACACGCAGTTCCTTGCCAATCCTTCACGAATTTGCATTGTATTCCTGACTTCTCAGAGCCTGTGCAGATTGTAGTGTTGGGTGGGGAGAGAGAGGTATGGAGAGAAACAGGGGGAAGGTGGGGAAGAGGGAGGAAGCTGCTCATCCCAGAGCTGCTCATCCCAGAGCTGCTCATCCCAGAGCTGCTCATCCCAGAGCTGCTCATCCCTCCTGCCCTTCGAGATCAGCCTCTGCTGAGTGGGCACCCAGTGCTGGGCACCTGCCCATTCCCACCCTGGGGCTGCTGGGAATCCCTGGCCAGGCTTCAAAGCCTTGGCCTCTGACAGCAAGTGCTAAGTACACAAAGGTGTTTGGTTTAATATCCCGCTGCTCACCCGTGGGATACTTGATTTATTCTGTGCCTGTAAACATTCATTTCACACCTAAACAGGGGCAGGTTCATCACTTCTGCAATCATCATTTATTCATGTCGGGAGGGTTGCAGGAAGGAGAGATAAATGGATTTCCGTGAAATTGGTGCTCCAGGCAGCTCAGGAGCCTCCATCCTTCTCACCAGGCTCTGAGCAGGGTGGGAAAGCTTCCCCCTCCAGCTCCTCTACCTGGTGCTGGCACAGCCTCCCCTGCAGAGCTGTGCTGTGCCTCAGGCCAGGACATGGTGTAGCTGAAGGGCTCTGACCCCCAAACCAGCCAGAGGACACTGGGCCCCTCATCCCAGTGTCTCGAGGTCTCAGCTGTGCTTGAGGGACAGCTCATGCAGAGGTACCTTGCTGTGGGTCTTTGCTTTGCTGGCTTCTCCTGTTTTGGGGGAGCTTTCTGTTCTCTGCATTAAGACATTTGCTAAATATCCTTTCTTTGGAGTGTGTGTGTGGGTAATCCCCACCCTTTTCTGGAGAAAAAATCCCTGCGTTTTGTGCCCCATGGAAGGATGAGAGGAGTTGTGTGTGACCTCTCAGCCATCCTGGAGGTCTGGGACAGAGCCTGAGACCTGCCTGTGTCCATCAGAGCTGGAATAACCCTCAGTGCCTGCAGGGCATCACACCCTGACAGGGATAAGCAGCATCCAGCTGGTCCTCAGCCAAGCGGTGCTCACCGGGCACACCCCGGGCTGGCAGAGCAAACCTCAACCCACCAGAGATGGATGTGCCCTCCCTACATAATTCATGACTCCAGCTCGAGTTTGGCTTCCTTTGTTATCTCCTAGGAGTGAAAAAATAACCCAGGATTAAAGAGCTCTGGCTCTGCTTCCAAATGCAGGGGTATTTCAGTGAGATGTTTGGGTCTGTTCCCCCTCTGCCCGTGGTGGGGCTGACTCAGAGCAGAGCAGGGAGGGCCCTGCCGAGCTCTGATGTGTCAGACCATGGTCAGCATCCTGCACACCCTGGGTGGATCCAGGGCCCTCACAGCCAGGTAACCACAGGACTTCACATGTCCCCCTCAACATCATCATCACCCCTCTGCCCACTGCAGCCCCACCCTCTGCCCTTTGCCACCTGCACCCCTCCTCTGCAGCTCTGGGCATCCCCCAGCTCCTGAGCCTGGCCCTGACTCTGCTCAGCACAGACTCACCTCCTGGAAGTGGCTGTTCCTTCCTGCTCAGCCTGGAGGGAACTGGGAAGGCTGACTTAGATTTAGACCTTGAATTTCTGAACATCTGAAATCAGGTGAGATGAATCCCCAGCTTCTCTGGCACCTCATCCCTGTGATTAATCACTGTCTGAGAGCAAAGCTGGGCTCTCCCTGCCTCCTAATTCAGCACCATTTCTTATGGCAATGAAAGCTTCCACTGTGCCCAGCTCTGCCAGGGCCTGGGGCAGGAGTGGGAGCCCATCTGGCTCTGTGGGATCACACCTGTACCCAGAACACCTTCTGCAGAGCTCTCCAGGCAGGCAGGGAGAGCTGGGAGCTCAGGTGAGCCCAGGTGCCAGGAGCACAGCCTGGGTCGTGGCAGGAGTATCACCTGCATCCCCTGTGCCCAGGGATGCTCCTGCAGGGCTGGGCACCCTGTACCCCACTGCCCCCCCAGCACTGGCAGTGAGGGGGAGACAGCCACAGCTTCAGAGGGGACGTGGAGAAATTCCTCTGGGACATTGAAAATGCCTGACAAAGAAACGACTCCGAGATTTTTTGCCAAGGCGATTTTGATTCTTGAAGCATCAACATCTAACTGCCCTGCAGAGCCCTCAGATCTCCCCCTGGTCCAGTGAAGCCACTCCCCAATTAAGGCCCATTTCCACACAAGGGCACTGCAGCTTTGAAGTCCCTGAAATGGCATCCCCTGGATGGGCAGCTGTTTGCAGACAGACACCCCTGTCCCTGTCCAACCCGGGGCTGAAGCTGCACCTCCTCAAGCCCAGCTTTGGCCCTGACATCCTACCTGCCCCTCTGCTGGAGCACAGGCACCCCGTGCTCTGACAACCTTCTCCCTGCCCAGGAAGCCAGACCCAGGTGTTCCTCTCCTGCCCTGGAGACAGGTCCTGACAGGACAGGGGGCAATGGTTTTAAACTGCCAGAGGGCAGGGCTTAGATGGGATATTGGGAAGAAATTCTTTACTCAGAGGATGGTGAGGCCCTGGCACAGGTTGCCCAGAGAAGCTGTGGCTGCCCCTGGAATCCCTGGAAGTGTCCAAGGCCAGGTTGGACGGGGCTTGGAGCAACCTGGGCTGGTGGAAGTTGTCCCTGCCCATGGCAGGGGGGGGAATTGGATGATTTTAAGGTCCTTTCCACCCCAAACCACTCTGTGATTCTCTGATTCCCAAACTCACAGGCAGTTCCTGGCATTTTATTCGGGGCAGGGGAGCAGAGTATTTGTGAACATCTCTTTTATGGCCAGCAGCCAGTGAGGCTCTGCCGTGTTCCACACTCACCTCTCTGCTGCAATGTGGGCAAGAACCAGGTGAAGGCAGGTAGTGCCACACACCAAGGACAGCTCTGCCATCGGTGCCAAGGGAGGCTGAGCCAAGACCCTCCCCCCATCAGTTTCTATCCTAAAATTAGCCTTTACTGGGAAGCTTTGTGCTCACATCCTGCATCGATGTCCATCTGACAGGAGATGAAGTGACTCAAAGAAACAAAGAGCACAGAGCAGACAGGGCGAGAGGCAAAGAGCTCTAATGTAAAAATAAACGGTGTCCAACCACCCACTGCGCCCAGCTGAGCTCCCACTGGGGTCTCACACGCCTGACACAGAGCAGCAGCTGCCCTTTCATTAGCAGCCTGCCTGTTTGCTCTCCCTCCAGCTGAATTCCTCCTGGAAAAAGAGACACAAAGTGACAGGAAGGAGACAGAGCCCCTGACTCGGTGCTGGGAGCCCCGAGCAGCCTGGTGTGCTCTTGGCTGTGGGTCTTGCTGAGAGTGTGGGGAGCTGAGAGGAGCCCTGTGACCCTGCCCTGTCCCACAGCCCATGGGGAAAGGGATGGAGGGATCCCTGCCCCCTTCACAGCATCTGCAGGACCCTGGGTGCTCCCAGGGCTCTGCTGTGTTCCCTTGTCTGTGCACAGCCGGGATTGCCCAGTGCTGCCTTTGAACTGCTGGGTTTGTTCCTTGCTCAGTGGATGCCTCCTGAGTCCAGGGGTCACCACAGGTTCTGCCACTTTCCATTCAGCTTTAGTGGGGTCACCCCAATCCTCCTTCAGAGGGACTGGGAATGGAGCCCTCCCATGGGAGCTGGTGGGACAGGCAGCTGCAGGAGCCAGGGGGGCTGGAGGAGCAGAGGGAGAGGCTGGAGAATCAAGGCTTTGGGTCTCTCAGGGGTCTCTGTCCTGGGTTGCTGAAGAATCCTGTTCAGCAGAGTGCTGTGGGTTCACACCACACGGAGCTGGGTGCAGGAAGGGCACTAAGCTCCTCCAACAGCAGCTTTACACTGTGCAATGTGCCCTTGAAAATCTGCTCTCTGGGCTCCATTCTGCCTGGGGAGATTTCCCTTTATTTTCGTGGGTGCTGGAGCCCCTGCTCCATTGCCTCCAGTGTGGTTGAGACCCGGGAGACATTGCTGGAAAATCCCCAGGTGCTGGAGTGTTTTGGCTCTGAGCTTGGACAGAGAGAATCCCACTGCACTGCCCAGCCAGGAACCAGCCCTGAGCAAAACCCTCTGCACCTTCCACATCCAGCCTTGGCAGCTGCTCCCCTGGGCCAGACCTGTGTCTGGGTGCTCAAAAATGTCACCCCACCCCTGGAGTTCCCAGAGCCAGGTCCAATCCATGTTCTCTTTGAAGCTTTAGGGAAGGGGCCCTCCTGAGCTGGCACAGGGCAGCAGCACCAGGGCAGCTGGTACAGCCCACAACTCCCTGGGCAGGGGCAGAGCAGGGGCAGGACTGAGCTCTGCTCTGGGGGACCAGGGACAGCAGCCAGGGAAGGGCTGGAGCTGTGTCAGGGCAGGGTCAGGGTGGATCTCAGGGAAAGGTTCTTCCCCCAGAGGGTGGTTGGCACTGCCCAGGCTCCCCAGGGCAGTGGGCACAGCCCCAAGGCTGCCAGAGCTCCAGGAGGGTTTGGCTGCTCCTCTGGGGCACAGGGGGTGACTCTTGGGGCTGGGCCTGTGCAGGGCTGAGGGTTGGACTGGATGGGCCTTGGGGGTCCCTCCCAGCTCAGCACATCCCGGGATCCTGTGAGCCCCTCCCTGCACTGAGGGGATGTTTGCTGGGTGACCCACCCTCAGCCTGAGCCAGCAGTGCTCTCCCAGCTGAGCCAGGGCTGAGCCTCAGAGCCCCTGGAAACGCAGTGAGCAGACGGAAGAAGACCTTTAAACCTTTCCAAGCTACTTTGTGGAGACATTTAGAGCTCAAATTTCCTGGTTTTCTCTCTCTTCATGAAAATCCCTCAGCAAACCCTGCAATGCTGAGGAGGAAGGCACCATCCTCTCACTTCAGCTCCCCGAAACCAGCCAAGCAGAGGAGAAAAATGATTTAGATGATTTACAGCACTTCGGAAGAGTTGAAAAAAGTGAAGTAAATAATAAATCAAAACCAGCAAAAAGAACAAGAATACATCCATCTTTTATGAGCTCTATTCACTGCTGTATGTACAGTTCAGACATAAAACAACCGCGCCGTGCAAAGTTGCTGCTGCCTCAGAAGTGTCTGTGCCCAGCAGTTTCAGAGCACTCCCAAACTACATAAAAGTAGAGGGGAGGGAGGCACAGGCAGTGGCTGCTGCTGCAGGGATCCAGCTCCTCTTCCCTGCCTCCTTATCAGCCCTGAGCACAGCCCAGTGTGGGGATGGTTTCAGCTGCGAGAGGAGGAGCACGAGGAATCCACGATAACAAGGATTGTTTTTTCCTCCAAACCTTCCTCCTTTCTCCAGGGCTCCTCACTCGAAGTGCACCTGATCCCTCCCAGCTCAGCACATCCCCCTCTCGTGCTTATCATGAAGTGTCATAAATGCTGTTGGCTGAAGGGTGTCCAGGTCCCCCAAAGGTCCTTCACCTGCCTGCAGGAGCCCCTGGCAGGGTTCCCTGGGGAGCTGTTGGGATCAGTCCAAAGGGGAGACTTAAGTTGAGCCCCTCTGCTCTGGAGCCAGGCTGGGGGAGCTGGGGGGGTTCCCCTGGAGAAGAGAAGCTCCAGGGAGACCTGAGAGCCCCTTGCAGGGCCTAAAGGGGCTCCAGGAGAGCTGGAGAGGGACTGGGGACAAGGGATGGAGGGACAGGACACAGGGAATGGCTTCCCACTGCCAGAGGGCAGGGAGAGATGGGAGACTGGGAAGGAATTGTTGGCTGGGAGGGTGGGGAGGCCCTGGCCCAGGTTGGGCAGAGAAGCTGTGGCTGCCCCTGGATCCCTGGAAGTGTCCAAGGCCAGGTTGGATGGGGCTTGGAGCAACCTGGGCTGGTGGAAGGTGTCCCTGCCCATGGCAGGGGGTGGCACTGGATGGGCTTTAAGGTCCCTTCCAACCCAAACCATTCCAGGATTCCATGGTTTCCCAGGAAAAGGGTTCCTGTGGGGCTGTTTCTGTGATGTTTGGTGACAGTTACTGTCTGGGAGGGCTCATCCAAACCCTGATCCCAGTGTGGGTCACTCCACAGCAGAGCAAGAGAAGCACAAATATGGGAGGTGGGATAGCACAGAAAAAACCTTCCAGTTTTGAAACACAAACTTTTCCCAAAACATGGGTCAGGTCCATGAGAACTGCAGATGATACAGTCACCTACAGCTTCATGTTGAGGAGCTCCTGGTGTCCTCTGTACCAAAGCTACATCAAATCTTCTCCAATGGCTCTCAGCCCAAACATGGGAGGGTTCTGCTTCAAGCTCTTGGATAGAGGTAAAATCCTCCAAAACACTTCCTCTCTTTGGGATGAAGTCTTGCAGGGATGTGGATGTTGTGGTGCACTTCTTACAGCCCACAGAAATCCCACTTGCAGCCCAAGGAACCAGCCTTCCAGCTCCTTCACCCAAAGGGACCTGAGGTGAGGTGGCCAAGCCAGAGAATGGACAGAGCTTGTCTTGGTGGGAGCCCAGGGAGCAGCCTCAGGGTGCAGGACCACTCTGTTCACCCCAGACAGCCCTGACCATCTTCTGGAGGGCCTGAAAGTCTGGGCCTGAACAGCCCCCATGGCCTCTTGGTCCTGAGAGCTGCAGGAATTGGACACCTTTGGATGAGGAAACAGCCCCATCCATTTTCCCCACTGTGTCCCCAGCTCTGAAGGACAATGATGGGCAGGACTGAGGCACAGCAGCTTTGAGGGGCTCTCCCCTGCTCTGTCTAACCCAGGGGTGCACAGGCCCTGTCTGTTCCCATCCTGGGGGGTTCCTGCAGCAGGACACTGCTGATCCATGTGGGAGTGAAGGGACCACATGGCAGAGCTTTGATGACATCTTTGCCAGCTTTGATAAACCAGAGCAGGCGTGTCAGGAGGGGGCTGGGCACATCTGGGCTGGGGAGCTGCTCACCCACATCAGGGGCTGGATGACATGGCCTATTTTATCTTGTTTCAGGAAGGAAATTTAGCAACCAGGGAGGAAGGAGCCTGAGGTTCTGCCCCCATCCAGGACACCCTGGGCCCCACAGCTGCTTGTGGGGAGGTTGGGTCAGGACCAGCTGAGTCCTGAGCGCAGTTTCTGGCTCGTCCTGACACAGAGTTCCTATGCCTCACGTCTCACAGCCAGCTGTGTCCCCTCTTGAGCTGGCAGCCCCTTGCAAGGTCACATCCCACCAGCTGTGGCTGTGAATCTGTCCTGGCTGATGGTGCCTTTCCCTGCAGGATCCCACAGAGCCTGTCCCTCCAGTCCAGGGCACTGGCTGCTTTTGATGGGGGCAGATCCCCTGTCCTGCCCTTTGCTGTCAGCCAGCAGGCCCAGGCTCTGAGCCAGGACACAGGTGGGATCCTTGGAGAGCAGCTTTAAGCATCACCTTTCTGCTTCTCCAAGCTCCTGGTGGAAAAAGCTCTGGAGAGTGAGTCTCACACTGACCTTTTGGACTCTAAACCCAGCTCCAGCTCTCCAGGCACAGCTGGGGCAGGAGTGATTTCTGGAGAGCCCTGATACTTTGCTCTTTCATCACCCCTAACCTCCAACAGCCCTTCTGGGGAGGGTTTTGTTCTCCAAAGCAGCAGCTCATGGCAAGAGTGATTTAAGTCCCAGCCCTGTGCAGTCAGCACTGTCTCTGCTTGCTGAAACCCACCTCAGCTCCACAGATCCTGTGCTGAGGAAGGAATGGCTCAGGAGGATCTTCCCCACTGCACCAGGAGCAGAGCTGGGAGAACTGGGAGAAGCAGAATGGGCTGGTTGAAGCCCAGGGCTCGAGCTGAGGTGATACCAGCACTGCCAACCACACAGAGATACGTGGTATGGGGTTAGTCTGTCCCCATCACCACGATGACAATGTCTCTGCTCATGCTGGATCCTGACATCCACTAGGAAGAGCTCATTCCTTAACACCAGTGCTCTGTGAGGAGCTGAGCTATCCTGGCTGGGGCAGGCAGGTTTGCACTTGGGACACCCAGCATGGCCCAGGGAGCCAGGACCTCTCATCAGGTGGTGGAGACTTGCTCAACAGTTTCTCCTTCTTTCCTCCTCCCACTCCAGCACTTTTTGGGGCTCACATAGGCCCCACTGTTCCCAGACACCCCAATCCCTCTGAACCCTCTCGGGGTCTTGGTGCAGAGCCAGGGGGTCTGCAGAGGGATCCTGCAGTGCTCAGGGGCTGGAGGAGGGGGAGCACCAGCCCTGGTGTCTCCCTGTGCAGGAGGACAGGCTTTCCCAGTCCTGGGTAGGGAGGGAACCCCACAGCAGCACCTCTCTGGGCAGACATGGCAGAGCCCTGTCCCCTCCCTCTGCCAGAGCTGGCAGTGAGACACTTTCTCCCTGCCTTCCTAAATCCCTCTGGTTTTCCAGCCTTGGTCAGAAAGGCATTTCTCCCAATTCAGATATGGAGAAACTGAGGCAGAGAGGAACATAATCTGTGCAGAGGTCAGAGAGCTTTGACAGCAGAGCTGGGAAGTGCCCTGGCCACCCCCTTGGGACCTGTCCTGCCCCTGCTCCCTGTGACAGATCCCACAAAGCATCCTCTCCCAGGGCTCTGGCACAGTGGGGCCCTGAATGAAACCTTAGGGGCACCAGCCAGTTCTGAGACTGCTTCCCACGATGTCCCAGCACTTCCCAGGGCAGTGGGCACAGCCCCAAGGCTGCCAGAGCTCCAGGAGGGTTTGGGCAATGCTCTGAGGGACAGGGTGGGATTCACAGAGTCACAGAATGTGCCAAGTTGGCAGGGACCCACCAGGATCAGCTCGTCCTTGTGGTTGTCCTGTGCAGGGCACAGGATGATCCTGGTGGGTCCCTTCCAGTTGAGGATATTCTGTGATTCTGTGACTCTGGATCCCCCTTCACTGGGTCTCCCCCAGTCAGGCCCAGTTCTGCCCTTTGCCCATGGGCTGGAGAACTGGGCTGTGCCCAGGGGGACAGTGCTGGGCACTGGGGCTGTTCAACCAAGGCTGATCCAGTGTGAGAAACCTCCTCAGCACAGAAGAGAGCAAAGAAAGGAGGGAATGGAGCTTTCCATCCTTCCCAGCTCCTCCTGAGCCGGCGGTGCCGGTGCCCTTGGGGTGCCTGGTACCTCCCTGCCAGCTCAGTGCCAGCAGCTGCCTGTGCCCTTGTGGAGCTGGAATGGGCTGTCTGGAGCAATCTGCAATGAGAGCTGCTTTTAATTAGAGCAGGCTGCACGCCCACCTGCGAGGGGCTGTAAATCTGGTGTGTGCTGTAAAGAATGTCCTGGCTTTAAGTTGTAATTAGAACTTCTATTGACGGCGCGAAGCCTCATTTTTCATGTGAAGCTGCTCATTGCTCCCAGTCAAGAAATCAATCTGGGCCCAGGAAGAGATGGGGCCGTCAGATTTGCAGGATGGATTGATGGGGGAGAGCTCAGACTGTCTTAACCCCTCTGCTGCCCTGGCCCTGGGTGGGGAAGGGGCCAAAGGCCCGGTGGCTTTGTGGTTTCCTGCTCTCAAGCCTTGCTGAGGCTCCCCCCGGGCAGAAAGGCAGCAGGAGCTCTGCTTTGTGGGACAGTGACTCCCTCCTGGAGTGTGACACTGTTTGAGCAGCCAGGACCTGGACAGAGCCTTTGGGGTGGCCTAATTGTGGCTTTGCAGTACCTGAAGGGAGCCTACAAGAAGAGACTATTTATGAGGGCCTGGAGTGACAGGACAGGACAAACCTCACGCTGCCAGAGGGCAGGGTCAGATGGGAGATTGGGAAGGAATCGTTGGCTGTGAGGGTGGGGAGGCCCTGGCACAGGTTGGGCAGAGAAGCTGTGGCTGCCCCTGGATCCCTGGAAGTGTCCAAGACCAGGTTGGACGGGGCTTGGAGCAAAGTGGGCTGGTGGAAGGTGTCCCTGCCCATGGCAGGGGGTGGAAGGAGATGGATTTTGAGGGTCCTTCCAACCCAAACCATTCTGGGATTCTGTGATCTAGCTCAAAGCACAAGAGCTCTTGGAAACTATTTCAGCTGTAACACAGTTACAGGCACCTGCAGGGTCCTCCCTGCTGAACTTGGCCCATTATTCCAGCAGCTTGGGCTCGCTGGGAGAAGCAGTGCTGCTGCTCCCGGGGCCTGCATGTTCACTTCTTGGGGGTGCTGGCATTTTGCTGCTCTGAGGATGTTCCTTGTCCCAGATCCCTGTGCCCTTGTCCCCTTGCAGGGCTCAGGAGGAGGTGCTGGCATGTGTGACATGCTCAGGGGCTGCTGAGACCGTCGTGTTCAGTTTGCGACAGGAAAAGTCACCAGGCGACAACTTGTGCTTGGCTGGGGCCCTGCCAGGATTTAACACACTGCCTGTCCCTGCTGGGGGATACCAGGGATTAGCAATGCATTTGTCCAAGTCTCCCTGCAGACTTGTGCCCACTTAATTACAGCATATTATGAGCCTGTGCTACAGCAGGGCTGGCCCAGCACAGTCAGCTGGGAACCTCGCAGTGGGGAGAGCAGAAATAATTTAGGCAGCAGTGTTGGCTTTTTTCTCAGCCAACAGCCATGGATTTACAGGTTCTACTCCAGCAGATGACACTTTTTGGCTCCATCCTGGCCTTGCTGGCATGTGGTGCAAACCTTCAGGCCTTCCCCAGCACTGCTGCTCAGCTGGTTCAGTACAAAGGGCTCCTGATTGTCCATGGCAGCCTGAACCCTGCCAGTGCCCTGTTGTACTCTCTGGTGGAACCCCCTGAGCATCAGCCCTTTCTTCTTTTTTCCCTTTGCCAAGCCATGCAGTGCCCATTGGAAGCTTCCCTCCTTCCCTGCACAGACCCCCAGGGTCTGCCAGAGCATCCCAGAGTGGGGAACCCTCGTGCTTCAAAGCCTCGTGCTTTGAATAATCACACTGGAAGTCCTGGCACTTGTGTGCACAGCCCTGGGTGTGTCCCTGTGTGGCACAAGTGGTGCCATCCCATGGGGAACCTTCCTCTTGGCTCCAAAGCCACTGGTGTTTCGGCACCAAGGAGTGTCCTGGTGTGGCTGTGGGCAGGGGATGTGCCAGCCCACACCTGTCTGTGTCTGTCTCCACTCCAGCTCTACAGGAGGAGTGTGTCCCACCTGCAGGAAGGGCTGTTGATCCTCCTCTGTGTCCCCACCTTGCTGACCTCACCAACAATTCCAGGTCCCTGGCATTTGCTGCTGGAATAAAAGATGGACCCATCGAAGGCTGGAACAGAGACTGGAGGAGATGATCTCTGCCACCCTCTACTGAGAAATCAGATACACCTCTGGGTGTTTGGGTGGCACAGAAGGACAGATGTCACCAGCTGTGCCACAGACAGCAGTGACACTGGGTGTGTCTGAGCCAGCAGTTCACCATCTCCATGTCCCTGCCTTGGGACCTGGAGCCATGAGGTTCACAGACAGATGGAGGGCAGGGGAGCTGAGGGAGGGCAGGATCAGATGGGATTTTGGGAAGAGATTCTTCCCTGTGAGGGTGGGGAGGCCCTGGCACAGGTTGGGCAAAGAAGCTGTGGCTGCCCCTGGATCCCTGGAAGTGTCCAAGGCCAGGTTGGAAGGTGTCACTGCCCATGGCACGGGGTGGCCCTGGATGAGTTCCTTTGACATGGGAAAAGAGGGGAGTGTTCATGCTAAAGGAAGGTGCCTGTCTCTTTTCACGGGCTCTGGTCACACATGGCCCTGTTTCTGCACCCTCCTGTAACCCCAACCCACTGTGGGGCCCTCTGGTGACACTGCTGTGTCGCTGCCAGGCTCGGTGCCAAGCAGGTTCAGCCAGGGAGGAGGCAGAAGAGGTGCCAGAAGGGAGGGTTAGGATGGCAGCCCTGCTCATGGATGTCTGCTCCCACAGGGACTCCTCCCCCTCTGACCACACACTCACCGGGGGCTGCAGCCTCCATACCCATCGTGTCTGCTTCTGCACACAGCCTGGGATCTGGGAATCTGCTCCAGAGAGGAGCTGCCCAAACCTGGGGCAGGGGACAGCTGGCTGCCCTGCTCCCCATCCCTGCCTGTTCCCATCTCTGGCCTCTGATCTCCAGAGGAACATCTCCTGAAGCTCTGCAGAGACCACAGGACTCCAGCCCAGGGGCCTCAGTGGCTGAGGGCAGCAGCCTTCTGGTCTCTCCTCCTTTGGAGACTGTGGTGGTTGCTCCATGCAGTGCCTAAACTTGACTGTTTAGGGAAAGGAGTGGTTTTCCTTCTTTTGTCCTCTAAGTTTCTGCCCTGTTGGCTTAACCCAAGAGCTCCTGGGCTTCCCAGGTGCAGTTCAGAGTCACATTCACATGTGTGGGAACAGAGTACCCCAGTTTGGTGGGACAGGACAGAGCAGGGCTCTGTAGAGCTGTAAAACAGGACTCACCACCCAAACTCCCCTGTTGGTCAGAAAGGTGTCACACACCCTATTGCTGCCCTTGTCTTGCACCATTAATGATGATGGCAGTGGTGGGACTTTCCACATTCTGAATCCTCACCTCTTGTAGATGTTTGCCCTTGTGAATTCTGACCCCAAACCTGTAGGGCAGCCCCTGCCTGGCTCCCAGCCCATGGGGGACTGTGCCCACCCAGACAGGAGTCCCCGGGCCACCCACACCTCACTGTGCTCCTGCCTCTCCCACCATCTTTCTGGTTTTATGTTGGGGTCAGTTCTCACCCAGGACCTACAGTGCTGGGTCACAGCCACACCCCCCCTTTTCTCTGCTGTCCTGCTCACAGGGCAGTGCCCCAGAATGCCTTGTCAGGGAACACCCGTGTTCCTGGCACTGCCAGTCCCGTGGGAGGGGGTTTGGCTGCTGGATCCCAACATGGGGCACCACCCATGAGACCAGAGCCCAGCTGGTGCCACCTCCACACGGCTGGGTCAGATTTGGGCAGGGGTTCAGGGGTCAGGGTGGTTTCCAGCCCCTGTGACGTGCTGGTTATCAAAGGATGTTGGACAACATCTCCCAGCCGTGGTTCCCAGGGAGGCAGGGGGCCAGGGGGCATTTTTGAGGCTGCTCTGGGGCCTCCTGAGGATGTGACACTGCTGTGTAAATATAAAATATTGAAAACCTAGAGGCAGCCTCCCCAGCAGAGGGTCAGGAAGCTGTGAAGAAGGTGATGTGAACTAATCAGAGCCGACATAAAGCTGCTGAGACCCAAGTTAAGCCTGCGTGGATTTAGATCCACACTGCAGATAAGGAGGCAGCTCTGCAGGACTGGTCTCTGGAGCCAGTTCAGATTAACCCGGATTTTCAGCATCATTTCTTGCTATTCCAGTCCACAGATCCCAGCAGCTCTGCCGGTGCTGGACCACAGAGCCCTGGGAACTCCTGCAGCTCCCCCAGCCCGGCCCTCCTTGCCTTCCCAGCTCCAGGTGCTTGTGCTGAGAGCTGGCACTGCTCTGCTGGGATGTGGTGCCTCCTTCCTCCTCGTGGCAGAGCAGGGTGGGCAGGGCAGCTGTAACCCCACCTGCCTTGTCCCTGGAGCTGGGGAAAGGTCAAAGCCAGGGGATGTGTCACCCCTGTGTCACCCCTCAGCTCACAGAGCTCTCAGCTCCCAACTAACTGGGAGTTCCCCTCCTGCCCAAGTGGATCCATTCCAGCTGTGTGGAGGAGCCTGGGGCCAGCTCAGCACCAGGGAAAGGGTGACTAATCCACTCTCTGCTCAACTGGGAGCCAGGCTGGGAGCAGAAAAGGGCAGGAGAGTGTCCAAGGAGACCCCCAAGCTCTCAAGGAAAGGGGCAGTTCCCATCCCCAGACAAGGCCTCGTGGGTGCCTGGAAAAGGGCCCCAACAGCCTGTGGCAGCACTGTCCCAGTGACTCCCATCCCT
>VYXB01003098.1:200610-245676 GCA_013397135.1 Pachyramphus minor | reverse complement strand
CCACATCCCTCTCCGACCCAGCGCTGTCCCAGTGACTCCCATCCCTGCATCCCTCTGCATCCCAGCACTGTCCCAGTGACTCCCATCCCTGCATCCCTCTGCACCCCAGCACTGTCCCAGTGACTGCCATCCCTGCATCCCTCTGCATCCCAACACTGTCCCAGTGACTCCCATCCCTGCATCCCTCTGCATCCCAGTCCTGGCCATCACCTCTCTACAGGGTTGTCCATGCCCAGGATAACTCATCCCAGGATAACACAGCCCAGGATAACTCATCCCAGGATAACTCATCCCCATGGAGAGGCAGAGCCTGTGGCACTTCCCTGCCAGTGCCCTCCTGGGATCAGCAGAGATCCAAGGTCCTGGTGGGCAGGTGCCTGTGCCCCCAGCGGGGCTGGAGTTCCCCCCAGCCCTGCCCTGCTGGCACCCCATGGCCTGGCACTGCTGGGGCTCCAGGAGCTGCCACGTCAGGGCTGGAAGTGGGGGAGAATGTTCCTAACTGGGAGCCTGGCATGAGGTGCTGAGCTGGGCCCAGGCTCTCCCACACTGCTGGAATGTGTTGGATCCACCGGGACAGGCAGGGAAATCCTGATCAGGCAGCACTGGGAACGAAGAGCTGTGGGAGCTGGGGGTGACACAGCACCCAGGGGGACGTGTCCTCTGGCCTTGGCCTTTCTCCAGCTGTGTTGTGATCTCTTTACTCTTTGACAAGTGACAGCAGCCAGGGAAGGGCTGGAGCTGTGTCAGGGCAGGGTCAGGGTGGATCTCAGGGAAAGGTTCTTCCCCCAGAGGGTGGTTGGCACTGCCCAGGCTCCCCAGGGCAGTGGGCACAGCCCCAAGGCTGCCAGAGCTCCAGGAGGGTTTGGACAGTGCTCTGAGGGACAGGGTGGGATTGTTGGGGTGTCTGTGCAGGGCCAGGAGCTGGACTGGATGATCCTGATGGGTTCCTTCCAACTCAGGATATTCCATGACTCTATGAGATACGATGTGAGCCTGAAAAGCAAGGTGGGGTATGTGGAGTTGTGAAGGGGAGGCAGGAGCAGAATAAGTGTCACAGGAGAGAAGAGGGTTCCCACATTCCAAGTATTTCTGGGTGCCAGTGAGATTGTGCTCCCTTTCCCCTGCATCAATCTCTGTGTGGGTGCCACCCTGCAGGGTGGGTACAGTGTGTCCCCAGCTGCCTCTGAAGGGAGCCTCCCCCAGAATAGCCTCAGCTGTTGCCCTAAATACTTTCCTAACCTAAGGAAGTCCTGGCCAGCAGCACAGAGCCCCTTGGCCCAGCCCACCTCCCAGGGCTGGACAGGGCACCCCTGCCAGGCTGAGCCCGTGAAGACAAAGGCCCTGGGCAAACACCTCCCTCCTGCTCTGAGGTGCCCTCTGCACCTGCAGCCCCTCGCTGAGGAGAGCCAGAGGGAGGAGATGCCCTCAAAGCTCGTGGGAAGGGGAGGACAAGAGGCAGCAGGGTGGAGGGGATGGGGATGGCACATGGGCATGAGGAGGAGCTGGTCTGGCAGGGAACAAGGGCAAGAGTGACTGTGGGGTGGCAGAGTGTCCAGGAGTGCTGTGACAGGATGGCTCTTGCTGTGACAGACGACAGGCTACAAAACCCCCTTAAAATAGACTCCAGAAGGGCTTCTCTCAAAGCCTATTATCTGCTCTGAATGCCAGATTAGTGAGCAAAGCCCTCCTTGGGCTTTGAAAATGCTCTGCTAAGGAGGGATAATCATGTCATTGAGGCCCTCCAGGAGCCAGCACAGAGGAGCTGGGGACAGCAGTGACCTCAGCAGGTGCTTTATGTAAGGGGGATCAGGGGACAGGGGCTGTGGCCCCACAGTTCAGAGGTTGCTTTCCATGGCCACCTTCAGTGAGGGTCATCCATTCCTCCCCAGCCTGAGCAGCCAGCCCTTTCCAGAGCTGTGTGTGGGCTGGCAGCACCCCCTGGCACCTGCCACCCTCCCTGCCAGCTCCACAAAACTCTGCTGGCTTGGCAGTGCTGAGGTAGGACCCGTCAGGTAAGCCAGGATCAGCAAGGCAGGAATTTCAGCAAATGGCACAACTTTCCTGTGGGCAGGAGAGGGTGAAGTGCCCACCTTCATCAATCCCAGAGCAGTACAGGGCTCCTGGGCTGCCTCCTTCCCTCAGCACAGGTCCTGGCAGGACATCAGCTGCTCCATGCCCTGCCTGGCCAAGCACTTTCACTCCCACTGCCAGTCCATTATGGAGTCTGTTAGGGAAGGAGAAAACAGCGTGAATCCCGTGGCTCCCAGAGCACTCTCCTGCCCCAGCTCCCCTTTGGATCCTCTCCTGCCCCAGCTCCCCCTTGGATCCTCTCCTGCCCCAGCTTCCCTTTGGATCCTCTCCTGCCCCAGCTCCCCGTTGGATTCCAGTGCCAGCCTCAGGCTGAACACCTTGAGCCTGGTGGTGACAGCAGCACATTCCCTGAATGCCAGGAATAGGCAGAGCAGTGACTTATGGACAGGTGGCTTTATCTCCAGTGCAGGAGATCCCCCCAGTCAGAGCACATAAACCATGAGCAAGTTTGAGCTGAGCTTCCACTGGGCCTTGCTAAAACCATTACTCACAACACACACCTAATCATGGGATATTCCTGGGCTTTTTGGATTAGGCTCCATGCAGCACTGGGAGCACGTGCTGGGATTTACTAGGTGTTTTACAGGTTTCAGGGAGGAAAAGGAGAAGCCTTTGCTCTTTATGGGGCAGCTTTTATGCTCTGCAGTTTCCACACCGGGTTTTTACTGCTCACAATCCCAAGCCCCATCAATCCCGAGCGAGTACCAAGGGACAGGCTCAGGGCCTTGATGGCAGCAGGTAGTGAAAGCAGGCACCAGGCTGCACAGGGCATGGGCAGCAGGAGGCTGGGAGGCTGGGAGAGGGGGTTTGCTGGGATGGGTGTGCTTGTGGGATAAGGGATCCCCAGCCAGAGACCCCCCCGGCACATCCACATTGCTGCTGTGCTGCTGCCACAGCCAGCTCAGGGCTCCTCCTGTCTGGTGGCTCGTCCCAGCCTGGAGCAAGGTGAGAGAGAGTTTGTAGGAAGGATATGGGGACCTGGCCTGGCTCCTCCTGCTGCCCCCAGTGCCCCCATACACAGCTGGGCAGGTCCTTAGCAGCCAGCCCAGCGCTGGGGGCTCTGGCACAGGCAGAGCTGTCAGGAGGGGGGGCTGCCTGTCCTGCCCTGCTGCCACACACTGTGCCTGGAGCCTGCTCTGTGTGACAGGAGGAACCCAAAGTCCAGCTGCTGACACTCAGGGATGTCCCCAGAAAAGTGCTTTGGATGGGAAGTGACTCCACATCAGGGTGTTTGGAGGGGAGGGTTATTGCTCTTCATTACCAGTCATTAGTGATTAACTGCATGGATTGCAGGGAAGTCTGGGGACATGGCCAGGGCAAGGGCTCCTCCCCCAGGAGTGCAAGCACTGTGCTGTGCTCAATTCCCATCCCCAGGGATCAGTCCTCAGCTAAATTCCTTGTTTCAGCAGCACGGTGTGTTCCATGGGTGTCTCCCTAACCTTAACCCTGGGCAGCAGATGGTTTTGTGCACATCATCACATGGTGCTCCTCAGATCACATAATTTGCTCCACAACCTCAGTGCACATATCTTACAATATTTTGTCACCCTTTATCACTGCAATTTCATTGCTCTCATGGCCCAGTGAATCATTATTGATAGACTCTTAATATCAGTGCCATTCCTCCAGAGGAATGTGTTCTAATGAATTTTCTCCTCACCCTGTGCTACAGCTGCACTCTGATGTGGTTCAGGGAGTAGGGCTGGGGCTGGAAAGCTGAGCACATCCCACATGGGGTAGAGGTGACCGTGCAGAGCTGCCCTGTGCTTTTTATCCAGCAGAGTGTGTGATTCCCACAGTGTGATGCAGGGACTCAGGAGCTCTCACATCTGGGGATGCCTGACTTTCCAGTCCAGCTCCTCACCAGCTCAGCTTTGGCTGGTGGAGGGTTTTCTTTGAAGTGTTTTCGTGTTGTGTTTTCCTTTCCAGAGGGTGAACAGAGCAGGTTCAAAGCAGGAGATTTGCTCTGCAGTGCTTTCCTTTCACACCCTTATTTTCTGGTGCTGCCCTTGAAAGATCTCTGCAGGTGCAAAGCACAGCATTGCCCAGCTGAGCTGCCCTGACCTGTTTGGGGCAGCCACACTCATCTGGGGAGGCACAGGGAGAGGCAGAGCAGCTACAGCCACCTTTCTGACCTGGAGCTTGGAAGTGATGGATGGCCTGGCTGAGAAAAGGGCTTTCAGGCAGGAGCTTTGCTGGGACAGCACTTCTGTGGACAGGTCTGTGGGGGTGTCTCTCTGCAGCAGCCATGGGAGCCTCCCCTGCAGCTGCAGCCCTGGGCCCATGGTGGGTGCAGCTGGGCTGCAGGTGCAATTCCTGGCCTGGTTTCAGTCTGAGCTGAGCTCATCCTCCCGCCTGCCCTGCCCGGAGCCCCCGGATCAGGAGGCAGGGTGCTGAGCCCTGTCTGTCTGGCAGCTTGTAAAGTGTCTGTCACTCTGACACAGTGACAGCTGGACAGGCTGGATGCACCCAGGGCCTGTCTGCTCACGGAGCAGGGCTGGGGCTGCACTGCAGTGACAGCCAAGGCAATGCCCAGGGCTGGGAGGCAGGAGGGCCCTGGCACAGCCTGCGCAGCTTTCCCTGCTCTGGGACCTCCCCAGCCCACTCAGGATTTCTCCTCTTGCAGTGCAAACTTGTCTTAGGGCAGAGCAAAGCAGTCACTTGCTTTTGGCTTATTTGCACATAAAAAAGTGACTGAAGTGCTTTGCTCCTTTGTGGAAACTCCCGAGGGACACGGGAAGGGATGAAGCCAAAGGTCCATCCTCGCAGCCCCAGGGGGAACCTCTGCCCCTGTGTGGCAGTGGAACGAGAGTTGTGCCACTTGAAGGGTTGTGCTGTAGAGTAGAAATCACTGTGAGCAGGAACATGGCCCTGCAGAGCTTGGCCGTGGTTCCAGGGGCAAAGTGAGCCAAGAAAACACACTGAGGGGAGAGTCAAATCTCCAGCTCCTTGGAGCTGAGGGACAGCTCCAGGAGAGCAGCTGGACACAGTTCAACAGTGCTGTGCTCCTGCCTGCCCAAGGGAGGCCCTCAGGAGGTTGCCCAGGTGTCGGGCAGTGGGTGCTGGATGATTTCCCCAGTGCTCTGTGAACTCAAGCAGAGTGAGGTGACGGGGCAGCAGCTGCTCCTGCCAGAGCTGCACATCCCAGGAATGGGCCCCTGGGAGAGGTTTGTCACACACAGCACAAACAGGAGGTGAATGAAGAGCCTGTGGCTGACCAAGCCTGAGTTCTGCAGTGTTGGGAATGGTAAATGGGTCCTTGAAGGGATTCTGGGCTGTGATGAGGTCTGGGACACAGCACTGGGACTGATCACTGCAGACCCTGAATGAGACAAGTGGGCCCAGCACCAAGGCTGACAGGGCTCAAGGAGCATTTGGACAATACTCTGGGGCACATGGGGTGACTCTTGGGGCTGGGCCTGTGCAGGGCCAGCAGTTGGACTCGATGATCCTTGTGGGCCCCTTCCAGCTCAGCATATCCTGGGATTTCACCAAGGAGATCAAAGCAGGCAGCACGGGCAGCACTGCCAGGGCATGGGTGGTGCCCAGGGGGGAGGGCATGGCCAGCACCCACCACACACCTGGTGGACCTGGAGCTCATGGATCTGAGTGTGAGACAGGGTGGGAGCTGTAGAATCATCACAGGATCTCAGACTGGTTTGGGTTGGAAGGAACCTTAAGCCCATCCCATTCCACCCCCTGCCATGGGCAGGAACACATTCCACCAGCCCAGGTTGCTCCAAACCCTGTCCAACCTGGCCTTGGACACTTCCACACAAGTCCAGAGATACCTCAGATCCCCCTCACCCCCAGCAGAGGTGAAGGTGGGCTCATTGCTCAGCCCTGCAGAGCGAGGAGTGAAGAGACTCACTGAACACCATGGGGGGAAAAGAAGAGACTCAATTATTCTGCATATAGACACAAATTAATTAACTGAGTGTGCCACAGGGGGACATTTCCCATGACCTGCAGAGAGGAGTTTCGGGGAGAAATGGCTGATGATTAATGCTCCTCAGTTCGTGCTGCATCAACAGGAGCCTGGGAAGGGCTGCTGGAGAAAGGCAAGGCTTTGTACACCTCCAGCCTGGGGAGGAAAATTTGGGCAAACATTTGCCACTGCTTTTCACCAGAATTTCACACCAATTTCTCGTGTCACCAAGGGTGGCACAACCCATGTTTTCATCTGTGGTGAAAGAGCAGAAAGTGTGGCCAGAGAAGGGAGAAGTTTTTGAGAGAGTCAGAGCCAACCCAGCAACTGCATTGGAGCTGAGCAAGACAAAGTGGCAGCTCCTGTTCTGCAAATAACCTGCCTGGAAATAAATGAAGAGCTCAGAGGATGAGGGAAGGTGAGAGCTGGGTTAAGCCCCTCACCACTGTGGTTGTGTGGTGGTTTAAAGAGTTGAAAAATCAACACAGCTGACTGATACTGCACAAACCCACAGTGCTAGAATGATAAAGGCAAAAAAAGAAAAATTGCTCTGCTTGTTTTTAAAGAGAATTTCAGGGCAGTTCACTCACCACCAGGCAGCCAGTCAGGAGTCCAGCAGCTTGTGTGATGTGGAATGAACAAAAGGACACTTGTGAATACTCTGCAATAGAAATGAAGTTCATGGTCATGGTGATTGGGTAATAAAAATTTCATATTTAATCATGATGAGCAGTGTCAGCTGAAAGCAAGGGTTGCTGGAGGATGGTGTCAACACTCCCCACACACAGAATGGACACATTCTTTTTTTATTTCAGTGATAAAATGCAAAATTTCAACATTGACTACTCACCTGGAGACCACCACTGGCTGTGGGGATCTTCCAGAGCATCAGGCAGAGCTCAGGGGACCAAAGGTCAGGGATGGGTTTTGTACCTGTCACTTTGATAGGAAAAAATCTGTCTCCTCTGCCCAAAACGTGGGCTGTGATTGACAGCAGTGCTGCTGTGGATGAGACCCTGCAAACAGCTCTGCAGCTGGGGAGGGGCTCGTGCAGCACGTTCCCACCTCCTGTGCCAGCTCAGGGAGAGCTCCCAGTTAATAGCTGGGATTCTCTGTAGTGGTGATGTGAACATAACTTTTAAATTAGAGCATCTGAGAGAAAGGACCAGGCTGTGTTACACTCAGCTCAGCTGAACAGTGTCACCAACAAGGGTGTGGTGGCTCTTGCCAACCTCAGAACTGGGTTGGGTGAGAGGGAAAAACGAACCTTTGGGAAGGGTGGTGGTGAAAACCTCCAACACCTGTTCATTCCTGCTCTCCCAGGGTCAGCTTTACACTGCTGGAGGGGTAACCATGCCCAACCAACCTGGCTTTGCTAGGCAAGGCCTACCTGAGTGATGCTGTCCTACGGCAGGGGACAGTTTCTCCACCCTGCATTTAAGCAGTGCAAAGTGAAGCCTGGCTATGGACAGGCTGTCTCTGCACACAGGGGCTGCAGTGCAGTGGGTCTGTATCAAACAGTGCCAAAACTACATCAGATAGTGCCAAAGTTTCTAACTCTGAATGTGGTGCCAGGCTCTGATCCCTCCTTAACTCTGCTCAATTACAGAGCAGCACCAGCCAAGCATGTGTTGTCACCTGCTGACATTTCATTTAACAGATATATGGAAACAAGGATTCCTTCCTCTTTGGAAGTTGCTGGCAGAGTCACTGGGGACTTGGGGATGCATAAAGAGACAGACAAGGCAAACCAAACAGCTCAATCTGCCTCCCAGCCCTGGGAGCAGCTCCGGAGGGTCCCGCTGTTCTCCCGCCTGGAATGGGATCCCCACGGCAGGGACTGTCCAGGTCATGGCCCTGGGGCAGCCAGGGGTGGGCTGGGGTGCAATTCCCTGCCTGGGAAAGACCCCTGGGAAGCTCGGGTGGGTCCAAGAGCTGTTGCAATCAGCAGGGAAGGGCTGGTGCCTGCAGAGCATCTCCAGGTGCCTCGGGGAGGGACAGGTCCCTGCAGGTCCTGGTGTCTCTCCACTGTCTGGAGAGAGGACAGGCAGCTTCATTTCTGCCTTGAAACCTAACACAGACATCCATGGGAGGGAGGAGAGCCCTCCTGCACGGGGATGTGCAGCAGCACAAAGGACTAATTGCCCAGTAAATTACAGAGAACCACAAAATATCCTGATTCAGCAGGATCTGCAAGGATTATCAGTCCAACTCCTGGCCCTGCACAGACACCCCAACAATCCCACCCTGTGCCTGAGAGTGTTGTCTAAACCCTCCCTGAGCTCTGGCAGGGTTAGGGAACCTCCCAGGAACCTCCCAGGAACCTCCTACCCCACTCAGGTTCTTCAGTCCCATCCACCAAAGTCCCTGGAAAACGCAGTGTCCTCTCTGTGTCCTTCTGGACACTTTGCCCACCTCCTGGTCCTCAAACCCTGGTGGCAGAACACTCCTCCAGGCTCAGTGGTGATGGCCCAGGTGATGTCCCTCTGACCAGGAAGAAGTGCTGTGTTAATCACCAGGGCTTTGGAGCACAGAGCAAAACCAAAGGGAAATATTTCCCAAGGTCCTGTGTGAATTAGGAGCCTCTTGGCTTTGCCCACAGCCAGCTGTGGGCAGTTGTGAGGCTTCTTTTGGCTGGATAGTTTATTGACCAGAAAAAAAAAAAAAAAAAAGGGAAAAAAAAGATTTTTTGCCATGACTGAATCTTTATTCAAAGTTCCGTAAAGTAACAGAAAAGCTGAACCATTTTAGCAACAGGAAATTCTAAAAAGTGATGAAGTCTTGATCCCCCATTTTAAATCCTTGTGTTTTCCTCTCAAACTCATTCCCATTTGATGAAAAGAAGAGGTAAATAAGCTTACCTGTTCCCAGCACAATGAGTGTTTGGCCAAGCAGTTTGTCATACCCTCGGTAATTCTTAATTCCTTTTTCAGTTTAACTAATGAAGTGAAGAATCAATTACTCTCACAGCTTCCAATCTGCAAAGATATTAAGGTAATCTGGGGCCAGATTCACAGAAGCATTTCTGTGCCTGGCACTGCAGAGGCACCTGACAGGAACCACCAAATGTGTTTGCAGGTGTATTTATTGTTCTGCACATTCCAGAGACTCATCAAAAGCCCATGAGACTCGTGCTCAGACAGGACCAGCACCTTCCAGGACATGGGTCCTGCACTGGGGAGCTCTGGGACTCTTGTGAGGGGCCCTAATGTTAATTGTTCCTAATTACAGGCAGAAAAACCCCTTTGGGCAGTGAAAGGTGCCCAGCTTGGAGCCAGCCCAGGGGAGGGACTGGGCTTCTTGTCCCCTTGGTGCTGAGAGCTCTGCTGCTCTTTTCACACCCTGGGAGATGGAACAGAGGATGGGAAAACATCGAGGGGCTGGAGGGTGTCCTGGGAAGGGAACAGAGCTGGGAAGGGGCTGGAGCAGCAGGAGCAAATGAGGGAGCTGGGGGGGCTCAGCCTGGAGAAAAGGAGGCTCAGGGGGGACCTTCTGGCTCTGAACTCCCTGACAGGAGGGGGGAGCTGGGGGGGGGCGGGCTCTGCTCCCAGGGAACAAGGGACAGGAGGAGAGGGAACGGCCTCAGGCTGTGCCAGGGGAGGGGCAGGTCGGATATTAGGAAAGATTTTGGATATTGGGGAACATTTCTTCCCTGAAAGAGGGATTAATCATTGGCAGAGCTGCCCAGGGCAGGGGTGGAGTCCCTGTCCCTGTGAGTGTTCAAAAAATGATCAGATGGTGTTGTGGCTTAGTGGGAATGGAGGGATTCAGTCAGAGGTTGGACTCGAGGGTCTTGGAGGTCTTTTCTGACTTGAATAATTCTGTGATTCATTCTCACTGTTCTAAGAACTGCCAAGAAGAGCTCAACTCCCTCCCAGTCAGCACTGGATTTAGGGGAGACTCCGCAGGTTATCCAAACACTGTGCTGGATGAGCTGGAGCCACTTAGAGGGAAAACCCCTCCTGCCACCTCTGTCCCTGTGTCCCATCCATCTAGGGCTTGTCCCGGGGCAGGAGGTTGGGCTGGGGCCGTGTGTCCCCCAGGGAACCTGTCAGGGATTGTCATGGGCACGGAAGGGTCACCTCTGCCCGTGCCCCCAGTGACACCTGCGCCTGTTCCAGCCTCGAAATGAAGCTGTGCAGGGGATGAGGGATGAGCAGGGATGAGCTCCAGCTCTGCTCCCTGCCTGTTCCCGGTGGGGGTGATGGATGGCAGAGAGCAGTGGAGGCTGAGTCAGCTCCCGGGTGACCTTGGCAGGGTCCCCCCGGGCCGTCCCCGAGGGGGCCCCGCCCGGGCAGATTGATGGAGCTCCTGCTCCGTTCTCTGCTGCTCTTCTGCTGAGAGACACTCGTACATCACCCCCACGTCGTGTCTCCAGAGCTGAGGTCACGCTTTCAACAGGCAAGAAATGTTCCCAAATAAATCACAGCCATCCCTCAGCCCTGCCAGGGGAGGGGGTGAGGAGCAGAGGGGGCTGGGAGCTGCTGTGGGGGGCACAGCACGTGCAGAGCCTCCCATGGGACACAGTGCCCTCACTAATGGGTTTCCTGCCTCGGGGGTGAGCCCACAGCAGGCAGCAAAGATGCCATTCCCCCAGGATTGCTCCAAGCTTCCTATGGAAATGGTTCCCTCCCTGCATTTCTTGCCCTGGGGCTCAGCCCCTCTCAGCTGAGGACCCTCTTGTTCCACACACTGAGCATTTTGGGGTGCACAGAGCAGCACATCCTTCCCTGAGGCTGCAGCAAAAGGTGTCCCAAAATGCCTCCTCTGGGGTGGTCTGGAGCAATCCTCACAGAGTGGGCTCAGGATTTGCCCCACGTCCCCTTCCCATTCCCATGCCAGGTCTGCACCTGCCCTGGGGTATGGGCCATGTCCCCAGAGCTCCAGTTCAGGAAACTCTTTGATGTTTTGGGGGTTTGCTTCTGACACCAGGAGCTGTGCCAGTGCTGGAGGGCTGAGGGGAGCATCCCCCTCCCAGCTCCCACCTGCCTGTGCTGCCTGAGGGTTCTGCAGGTGGAGATCAGCACCTCCAGGAGCTGGGGGAGGGGGGCAGACCCTCCCAGCAGTGGGTCAGGGCACTTTGCTGCTGCCCTGAGGCACAGATGTGCTGGACAGCTGGAGCACAGGCAGCACATCTGGCCCTGCAGCTCCATCCCTGCCTGAGCCCCAGCCTTGCCCACACTCCAGGATCAGGCAGAGACCAGGAGCTCTACAGAAACCCAGGATCTGTGTGTTCTCTGCTCTGCAGTTCTGCTCCAGGACCTGCGAGAGAGCCCTGGGGCTGTGCCAACACAGGCACCTGGGCAACCCTTCCCCTGCTCCAGTGCTGCTGGGACAGGTTGTCACTGGTGACCTGATCCCAATACCTGATGTCTGCCCCATCCCACTGGGAACTGAGGGGGTGCAGAGGGAAAGGTGCAACATGTCTGGGTTTAAAGTCCATCTTTAGATCTCAAACAGGGCAGGAGGCTGCACTGATGACCCCATGTAATGGCTGGGGAAACTGAGGCATGCAGAGGGCAGGGAAGTTCCCGGGTGCTGAGGCTCCAAAACTCTTGTCCTGCCCTTCCCCCCTGAGCCCCAGTGGCTCAGCCTGGAGCTGAGCTTCACTCCTGACACCTTGGCATGGGCATGATGGACGAGGCTCTCAGGGCTCTCCCAGAGAAGTCTGAAGCTTCACGATGCCTCAGCCTCCCATTCTCTGGCCACACAGAGGTGTTGTCTCTGGCTGTTGTAGGATCTGTGCTCCTACACCCTGACTGAGGGAGGGCATCCCCTGCTGCCCCCCAGCCCAGCTCCTCCCTCAGGTGCTGACCAGGCTGGGTTGCCAGGTCCTGGTTGTTGGTGGCCCCAAGGCCTAGCCCAGGCACACACATGGTGTGGTGTCACCAAGCCCTCTGCCCCCCTGCCCTGCTGCCCTTGGTGAATCCCAGTTTGCCCAGTCAGGCAGGGCACAGAGCTGCTCTGGGGGCAGTGGGGGCCCTTGCTGGGTGTGTGTGCCCAGGACAGCCCCTGCCCCGTGTCCCTGCCCTGGGCATCAGCTGCCAGTGCTCCTCCAGCACTGCCAGCATCCCAGGCAGGGTGGCCACCCTTTACCCCAGTCCCTGAACCTCCTTCTCCAGAGACTGCACTGCTGTCCCCAGAGGTGCCTCTCAGAGCTCAGTGGACGTGCAGTGACTCCCCCAGGGCTCTGCAGCCCCTCACAGACACCTTTGTGCCCAAGGTCCTGCACAGGCTCCACATCCCTGTCCCCTGCACACCCCTGCTCCCAGTGCCCATGGATACAGTGGCCTCTGCTCTCCCAAATGACATCTTTGCTCCTGACCAAGGTCACAGTGGGGACCTCCCCGAGCAGAGACCCTTCAGCAGGGGAGCAGCTGCAGAGGGGAGGTGGGGGATGCCATGAGCTGGGTGCTCAGTCCCAGGAAGGTCCCAACAGCCACATGTGCTGGAGTCAGTGACAGTGTGGGGGAAACTGTCACCAGAACTACAAGAGAATGCCCAAGATCTCTCATGTGATAGGTTGGAATTCAATTCCAATTCAGGCATCCTGAAAAAAACAAGTGACAGGGGGAGCAAGTGAACAGGGGGAACAAGGGCTGCCCAGGAAGAGGAAAAGCTGCAGAGCCAAACTTGCCCAGCCTGAACTTGTGCTGCACACAAACCCAGGCCACCCAGGACATGCTGAGGAGAGACAGGTGCACAGCACACTGCTGTGCCTGGAGCTCTTCAGAGAAGGAAGAAAGGTCACTCAGGAGGAGGAACAGCCCTTGCTGCTCTTGAAAACCATCTCTGAACCTCTGTCAGGGCAGTGAGTGAGTCCTGAGCTGGAGCTGCAAGTTTTCCCTGCTTTGCTGCCGTTGCAGTGCTCTGGGGGAGCCTCAGAGACCCCCCCAAAACCAGCAGGTTCTCCCTTTTCACAGGGAGAGGAGCACCAGGCTCATCATTCCCCCCAGGAGAGGCCCCCAGTGCCACAGGGTCGTGTGACTGGTGCATCACCCTGAGCTGTTTCTCTGTGAGGAGTCAAGGGGGAGACACTTGATGAGCTTTTTCCAGGAAAAAGCAGGAATGAAGCAGGGAAGGTGTCCATCAGGGGCTGTTCAGTGCTGTGCAGGAGCAGGAACACCCAGCTGGCTGCATGACCCTGAGGTGTTATCACAGTGGGAAAGGTAAGACTGGAAGGAATCTGCTCCAGGTAAGACTGGAATTGTTTTTCCAGTGCCTACAGATTGTATTTTCTCATTTGTGACATAGAAAAAAACCCTTCCTTCCTTCTCTCCCAGAGTCTCCACGAGGATTTGTTCCTTTAGCTGAGCTCCTTTAGGAGCTGTACTTTGATGATCCTTGTGGGTCCTTCCAACTCGGGGGATGCTGTGATTCCATGACTTATGCTGGAGTAAAAACATGGCCAATGCTGTGTAGGCACAAACTGCCTCCTGGCTCCTGGGGTGGTTTTCCAGGATGCTGCTGTGCCCAGTGCCCTGGACGTGGCACCACGAGGACACCCCAGGTGTGGCACAGCACAGAACCAGCCCAGGGTCAGGGGGAGGAGGGTGGTGTGGCTGCTGAGCAGGAGGGATGTGCCTTTCCAAACCACAGGACATTTCTGCTCCTTCTAAAAGCAACACCAAGTCTGAGTGGGGCAGGGGGTGGGATAAGGGAAGGGTCTCCCCCACCCTGTGAATGGTTTGGATCTGGGTGTTTGAGAGGGTGTGACTGGCATTCAGCTCATTTCCAGTATCTGCTTCCAAGGGGGTTGTTCCCAAATCCCCCGGCGCTCTGGTGTTGTTTTCCTGCTCCCACCCAGAGCTCTGGTGCCAGGGTGCCCACTGAGCTGTGCCTGGGCACCGGGCCAGCCCCGCAGGGAGCTGCTCCATGGACAAACAGGGCAGGGCCGTCCCTGGGGACAGCGAGGCTGCCGAGGAGCTGCCAACTGCTGCCTCCCTGCACAGGACATCGCACACACCAGCATTCCCGGGAGCCGCATCCACGGCCCGGCCTGTCCCCGCTCCTCCCCAGAGCTGCCCGAGAGTCCACGGGCTGCCACCACCCTCTGCTGGGGGACAGGGACCGCACAGGGACCGCACAGGGACAGCACAGGGACCGCACAGGGACCGCACAGGGACCGCGATGGAGCGCGACAGGGATGGAGCAGGACGGGGATGGAGCAGGACAAGGGTGGAGCAGCAAAGGGTTGGAGAAGGGGAGGAATGGAGCAGGACGGGGATGGAGAGTGAGAGAGATGGAGCAGGATGGGGATGGAGCAGGATGAGGATGGAGAGGGACGGGGATGGAGAGGGACGGGGATGGAGAGGGAGGGGGATGGAGCAGGATGGGGATGGAGCAGGATGAGGATGGAGAGGGAGGGGGATGGAACAGGGTGTCCCCGTGGCATTGCAATGCCATGCTCAGAGCCTGGCTCAGACAGGTCGGATCCTGGCATTCCCTGAGCCAGCAAAGCCGGGCTCTGGCACATCCCCAGGGAGCGCTCTGCCCTCCCCATCCTCGACAGCTTCTCCACAAAAAGCAGGGAGCAGATGTGACAAAACACGCTGCCTGCACGATCTCTCCCACATCCCCCCGAGCCCGGGCTCTGCCTGCTGAGACCCTTCACAGCCCATTAGGCAATTCAGGTCCGGGAACACGCGTCTCTCTCCAGGCACCGCAGGAGGCGGCGGCCGCCCCCGGTGGCAGCCGAGGTGCCCGTGGCTCCCCGGCACTCGCGGCTCTTTAGTCGGGCTGGCACAGCCCCGGGGAGCTCCGGGGGTCACCTGGCCGTGCACGGGGAGAAGGGGAGCAGTGGCTGCGCGGAGCCGCTGCCCCCGAGGAGAAAGGCCGGGCTGCCCCCAGCCCGAGAGCCAGGGGGACACTCACGAACTGCGGGGGAGCCGCTCCACGCTGCCCCAGCTTCCCAGTCCCAGGCGGTGGTGCCTGACCCGGGATGGGCTCTCCTGAGGGTCTGTCCTCGGGGGGCACCCCCGGGGCCACATCCCGTCCTCCAGAATTTCAACCAGTCGGAGCAGAGGTTTGAAGTTGGTTCAGTGAGACGCTGTGTCTCAGACCTTCTCTCAGGGCCTTATTAAAATGCAGACTGCAAATTCAGATACTGTAAACAAGGTCACTGGAGAATGAAGATCAACAGAGTGCAAGCACAAGGAATGCAGAGCATTAATATTCTGATGTGTGAGCCCGTCCTAAATATTTTATCAGGCTAAGCTTTTTTGTGTTGAGGCATCCTTCCCCTGCCTTCCTCCTCCTCTCCTGCC
Organism: Pachyramphus minor; assembly: GCA_013397135.1. Classification (NCBI taxonomy): domain Eukaryota; kingdom Metazoa; phylum Chordata; class Aves; order Passeriformes; family Tyrannidae; genus Pachyramphus; species Pachyramphus minor. The sequence goes on along the minus strand of VYXB01003098.1, from coordinate 230,391 downwards.
TGCTTCACGTCCTTTTCTCTTGCGTTCACAAAAAGCACTTTGTGTTTCGGCTGAGCCTTGAAATGTATGCAAACCTTCCTCTCCCCCCTCCAAGAAAACCCTCGCCCTCTTCCAGGCGGAGGGGGAGAGATTTCCTAACGGGGTTTCTTTTGTTTCTGTCAACATCTCACTTAGGCAGCGGGCTCGGAGACTTATTGAGCGCTGCCAGGGTCTTATCACCCGCGGCTGCTCCCCCTCCTCCGCAGGAATGCAGGGATTCCCTCCCACCTCCAGCCGCTCTGCAAATCCGCACCGCCCCCGGCTCTGCACCGCCGTCCTGCTGGGATTGTGGCACCGGCCCGGGCGTGTGTGTCCTGGGATCGTGGCATCGTCCAGGGATGTGCCATCGTCCTGGGGATGTGCCACAGTCCTGGGGATGTGCCATCGTCCTGGATATGTACCACCATCCCAGGATTATGCCATTGTCCTGGGGTTGTGCCATTGTCCCAGGGATGTGTCACTGTCCCAGGGATGTGCCACTGTCCCAGGGATGTGCCCCTGTCCCATGGATGTGTCACTGTCCCATGGATGTGCCCCTGTCCCAGGGATGTGCCACTGTCCCAGGGATGTGCCACTGTCCCATGGATGTGCTCCTGTCCCATGGATGTGCCCCTGTCCCATGGATGTGTCACTGTCCCAGGGATGTGTCACTGCCCCATGGATGTGCCACTGTCCCATGGATGTGCCACTGTCCCAGGGCTGTGCCCCTGTCCCAGGGATGTGCCACCATCCTGGCCATGTGCCCTGTCCCAGGGATGTGCCACCATCCTGGCCATGTGCCGTGGTCCTGGCTGCTGCTCCTGAGCTGTCTCCCAGTGGGTGGTTCTGGCTCAGGGGGATGATCCAGGGGTGTCTGTCCTGGTGTCAGAGCAGCCAGCCCTGGGTCATTGCCTTTGCTCTGTGAGTGCCTGAGGAGCACTTTGTCAGTGGAAAAGGAACTGCAGTGCAGCTGGTGGGGAAAAGGGGCTTCCTGACCCCAACAGCACATTCCTGTGCCCTGCAGTGTAACATCTGATTGTCCTTATCCAGATGCTCCCTGGCACAGCTGAGCTGCCTCACACAGTGCTGGGGCATCTGTGCCTTTAGAAACCCATCAAACCAATCATGGTTGGATTTTATTCCAGTTTTATTTCGGCTCACACAGTCCTGGAAGGATCCAGAGCATCACCAATCCCCAGAATGGTATTTTTTCCCTGTTACTTCAGGTCAGGCTGAGAAATTTGGCCCTTGTTATAAACCACCCTCCTGGAGTCACTGCATGACACAGGCAAATGCTGCTCCAGGGAGGGCTCCCGGGGGCTCTGCTGGCCCAGGGGGAGCAGTTTTCTGATGTTCTGTTCAAATGGGACCCAGAGATCCAGAGATGTGTTTGCTGATCCTGAAATTTCCCAGTATTTATCCACATTTCCACCTGGTGGTTGCACACTTTCCTCTGTGCTGCCCACTAACCCCAAACCTGTCTGGGTTGTAAAACTCCACTCATCCCATTAACTGTAATTTCCACGGAGTGGCCAACCACACATCCCAAGTAATGAATAGCAGAGGATTGAAGGGAACAGTTTGGGAATAGCCAATTGAATGGGAATTATTCATGCAAACTGTAGCACAGGCTCTTACAAACAGCAAATGCACTCCAGAAAATGAGGGCATTTATGTAATGACATCTCATTAAAAAAATAATCATAAGAAATTGATTATTAATAAAATATTGAGAGAGAATTAACATTTTTTTTTCCTCAGCAGAAGATTCCAGAAAAGGGGCTACTTCTCCTTTTCAACTCCAACTCTGGCTTCCAAAGGACTTAAAAGAGAATCTTGTGCATTAGGCAGAGAAATCTGGGCTAAAATGAACATTTGAAAATGCAACATGAATTAGTGGGTGAGCTCTTTAGCAGTTGAGATGTTGGAATCTATACAAATTGACATTTTTTGATCATAAATAATAGTCCAGATCTGAAACTGCTGTACAATTAGCAGTCCTTGGACCTGCAACCATTTTTGCAATTGTGTGGAGTAGATTTGATTTCTTTTTGTTTTTTAAACTCTAATGTTAAAAGCAGCAGCACTATTGCCCAGCTCCCAGCAGGATCAGGGGCAGGGAGGAGTGGATTGGGGGGAGGAATCATTTGACCCCTTCCCCACAGCACAGAGGGTTGTGACCCCCAAGGGCTCAGCCCTGGCAGTGAGTGCTGGGGGTCACCTGGGTGGGCACAGACAGCAGGGACAGGGCAGGGAACCAGTGCCCATGATCCCCAAGGTCCCCAGCACTGGAGACCTTCTGCCAAGGATGGAGGGACCAACAGCTCAGACAGAAGTGCAGGTGAGGCCCCAGATCCTCCTGCAGAGCTTTGGGCTGCTAAAACTGAGCATCACATCTCAGGCCCCACACTGCCCCCACACACAGAGCCCACACCCATGGGAGCAGGGCAAGGCCATGGAGGAATCATGGAATCACTGGGTGGTTTGGGTTGGAAGGGACAAACCATCAGTCTGTGTGTTGTGGGCATGTGAACACATGGATGTCACAGAGTCATGGAATCCCAGAATGGTTGGGTGAGAGGGGACCTTAAAGCTCATCCAGTGCCACCCCCTGCCATGGGCAGGGACACCTTCCACCAGCCCAGGTTGCTCCAAGCCCCATCCAACCTGGCCTTGGACACTTCCAGGGATCCAGGGGCAGCCACAGCTTCTCTGCCCAACCTGTGGCAACCCCTCACCACCCTCCCAGGGAAGGATTTCTTCCCCAATCTCCCATCTCTCCCTGCCCTCTGGCACTGGGAAGCCATTCCCTGTGTCCTGTCCCTCCCTCCCTTGTCCCCAGTCCCTCTCCAGCTCTCCTGGAGCCCCTTCAGGCCCTGAAAGGGGCTCTCAGCTCTCCCTGGAGCTTCTCTTCTCCAGGGGAACCCCCCCAGCTCTCCCAGCCTGGCTCCAGAGCAGAGGGGCTCCAGCCCTGCAGCAGCTCCGGGGCCTCCTCTGGACTCTCTCCAGCAGCTCCAGGTCCTTGTGCTGCTGTTCCCAGGGCTGGAGCAGCTCTGCAGGGGGGTCTCACCTGAGGGGCAGAGAGGCACAATCCCCCTCTCCCTGCTGTGGATCAGCCCAGGGCACAGGGTCCCTGCAGTGCATCAGGCACTGCTGGCAGGGTTTGAGCTGCTGCAAACGCCCCGGGCTGCCCAGCAGGAGGGGCTGAGCTGTCCTGGGCCAGTTTGGCTCCCAAGAGCTCAGGTGGAGCTCACAAGAGCTCCAGGCTGGGCTGGTTCAGTGCTCGGCTGCTGCCGAGGATCTTGGCAGCACCAGGATCCAGGAAAGCCCTGCCATGTTTTCCCTCAGTTCTTGGCACAACCCTCTGGAAAAGCCCAGGCACGTCCCCCCTCCCTCGGTGTCTGTGTGTGCTCAGCCCTCCAGGCCAGCCAGGGGCACCCCGGGGAATGAAGACATTTATCCAGCACATTGACTGGCCTGTGCTCTCTTCCCTTCTGAAATACAGCAGCTTATTGATTTATATTTAAAAGGGGTGAATGCAGCATATATCAGTATATTAGACACACTCCACACAAACAGAAAGGGCACCACTGCCTTCCCTCCTGAGCAATTCATCACCTTCCACAGCTCTCCCAGGGAAACAGCCGAGCACACCAAGGGGGAGAGGGGACTTCTCCCTTGTGCAGCCTCCCTGAGCGCATTCCCTGGCAGGGAAGAGGAATGACATGGAAGCACCTTGTGCAAACCCCTCGTGCTTCTGGTTTGTTACTCTCTGCAGAGGGTTTTTCCTTCTGGCCTCTGGAACACAGTGAAGAGCTGCCTGGCCTGGGGACATCGAGGCACAGGGACATCCACTGGCCTTAGGCCACACTGCACGGCTGAAGCAAGCAAAGGTTTGAACTTTGAAGGTTGTGGGCTCCCATTCCTGGAAGTGAGCTGCCACTTTGTCTTGCTCAGCTCCAATGCAGTTGCTGGGTTGGCTCTGACTCTCTCAGAAACTTCTCCCTGCTCAGGTCACTCTTCCTGCTCTTTCACCACAGGTGAAAACGTGGGTTGTGCCACCCTTGGTGACACGAGAAATTGGTGTGAAATTCTGGTGAAAGCCAGGGCAGGGCAGGGGAGGAAGGAAGGGAGGGAAAGGAAGGGCATCAACAGCCACACTGGGAAGGAGAGACCCCAAGAAGGCAACTCTCCATGTCCCAGGCACGGAATTAAAGCAAGCAAAGGCTCAGAGCTCCTCGGATGTCAGAGGCAAATGGAACTTCCTCAACCCCCTGACAGAGGAGGGACTCACCCCTGTAACAGCACACCTCCCATTCCTCCTCCCTTCCCTTTGCTGCAGGACACAAAGCCCCACAAGCAGCTTTTCCTCTCTCTCAGCCCAGGGACAGGGGCTGCTTCTTCCTCCAGGCTGGGTCGTGGCAGAGCATCCTCCCCACCACACTCACACACAGCACCAAGCTGTGGATGAAGCCCCTCTCCTCATCCAGACACAGGGAGGGATTTCAGGTCCCACAGTGAAATTCCAGCCTCTCCTCTGACTCAGGAGTGTTTCTGGTGGCTCTGCCTTTGCTGGGTTTCCATGTGCAGCACGAGCAGGGCAGCTCATGTCTCACCTTTGCCAGGCACAGGAATGACATGGGGGCCATGGGAATGTGTTCTGTGTATTCCAGGAGATCTGAGGGCAGGAACAACCCAGAGGGAGGGCAGGGAAGGGCAGCACAGGGCAGGGAAGAGGTGTAGCCATGCCATGCTCACTGAGCACCTGATATCTGAGTCAAATCCCCGCTTCTGCCTCCACCCAGGGGAGTGTGGCTGTGCTGGAACATCCCCTGAGATATGATATACACCTGTGATTATCCTGCCTCACAATTCCCTGTCCCTGCGCTGCCCTGAGCCGGCTCTGCAAGTGGCAGCGTTATTTATCTGGCAATAAAGGGCCTTCTGTTTGCAAAATGAGGGTTCAGCTGGGAAATAATGGGCAGTTTGGGCTCAGCTGGAGCTGTGCCAGAGGTGAAATGTGATTGGGAAACGATTCTGTCCTCCCAGCTGCATGAGACATCCCATGACCTGCTTCCCAGGGTGGCCACCCAAGGGCAGAGCAGGGAGGGGAGGTGCAGCCCCACAGCAGGAGAGTCACAGGGAGCCCAGAGTGGTCCCTGTCTCCTTTGCTTCTCCCCGTGGCTGATTAACAGGGAAGGAGAGCAGAGACACTGAGCTCTGCTCTGGGGGAGCAGGGACAGCAGCCAGGGAAGGGCTGGAGCTGTGTCAGGGCAGGGTCAGGGTGGATCTCAGGGAAAGGTTCTTCCCCCAGAGGGTGGTTGGCACTGCCCAGGCTCCCCAGGGCAGTGGGCACAGCCCCAAGGCTGCCAGAGCTCCAGGAGGGTTTGGCTGCTCCTCTGGGGCACAGGGGGTGACTCTTGGGGCTGGGCCTGTGCAGGGCTGAGGGTTGGACTGGATGGGCCTTGGGGGTCCCTTCCAGCTCAGCACATTCTGTGATGCTGTGACTCTGTGACTGTAACATCCATGCCCAGTAAGGGTTAAGAGGACTTGGCCCCTCTGCACATCCCTTCTCCTGCTGCCCACCCTCCTGCCCCAAGCTCTGACACCCCCAGTGTCAGCTCCTCTCTCATGCTGGAGGATCAGATCCTGCCCCTCCTGTTCCAGCCTGCAATGAGAACCTTGCAGGGAGGCTGGGGAGATGCCCCCTGATGAGTTCCCAGTGTCCAGGCCATGGGGTGCTGCCTCCTCCTTCACTGGGCCTCATCCCTGGGAAAGGAGGGGTTAATAAACCTGTGTGATGGGGCAAAGAGCAATAGAAGGAAGGGGTGTGAGGTCCCTCATCATAGGGAGACAAGAGGGACTGTGCCAGCCCTGCTGGGAGGTGTCTGGGAGCCTTTGTCCCCCAGGGGACACCAGAGGCAGTTGGCAGCTGCCTCCCACCCAGACAGCTCCAGTCTGGCTCTCAGCTGTGTGGCATTTGTGAGAGCCCAGCCTGAGCAGGAGGAGTGACAACAGCAACCCCATTTATGGTGTGCTTTGGGATCTGTCTGTGCTGGATGCTGAGGATGCTGCAGGGAAACCAGGCACAGAAATATTATCGTTGCCATCATCATTAGTATTATTATCAGTATTCCCCTGGTGGTGGCTGCACAGCAAACCCAGCCAGAGCTGCTCTGGTGGCATTTCCCTCCACCCACCCCAACTCCCCATTGCTTTGACTAGACAGAAATTGCCCTCAAGAACATCTCCAGTTTCTGAATGTTGATTTCTGTTTAGTTAATTAAATGGTTTTAGTTCTAGTTTTCAGCTTTCTGCACTCTCAGTGCTAAAAGCCAGTCAGTTGTAAGGGAATAAAATGATGTTCTCCCAGAATTCTGCAAGAAGGATGGAGAGAGAGACTATTTACAAGGGCATGTGGTGGCAGGCCAAGGAGAATGGCTTCCCACTGACAAAGAGTAAGTCTGGATTCAATATTAAGGAAAAATCCTTCCCTGTGAGGGTGGGGAGACCCTGGCACAGGTTGGGCAGAGAAGCTGTGGCTGCCCCTGGATCCCTGGAAGTGTCCAAGGCCAGGTTGGACAGGGCTTGGAGCAACCTGGGCTGGTGGAAGGTGTCCCTGCCCATGGCAGGGGCTGGAATGAGATGGGATTTAAGGTCCCTTCCAACCCAAACCACTCTGTGATTCTGTGAATTCTCAGGAAGGAAATTGAAGTTTTAAGTAGGTCTGTAGCCACAGAGACTGACCTGTGCCCCCTGCACCCACTGCCACGCTGTGGGGAGAGGGGCAGCCTGGCCCCAAATCCTCACTCACTGTCACTTTTGTGTCACCTCCCCCCCAGACAGCAAGGGTGATAATCACCTCCCCTGGCATGGGGAGGGTTAATTAGCCAGTGTTTGTTCAGAGCTGTGAATAGGTAAAATGCTGTCTAAGTGCAGAGCATTATGATTAATAACATCCAGGCTGCTAAAGCAAAGTGCTTAGAAGGATTCCGAAAGGATTATTCATTTATATGAATACAGAGGATATCTACAGTTACATTAAATGGGATAAAAATCTGCAGGGGACCTAAACCCTCACGCTTCAGGACATAAACCAGCCATTAGCTGCCTGGGCTGGGGAGGAAGATCTCTCAGAACACTTTAGCATCGTGTCACAGTGCTCAGCGGGGGCCCCTCATCTTCACTGCAGCATCCAGGACCTGCTCCTCAGCCCGGCCCTGGGCAGGGGAGGCCAAGTCTGTGTCCTTCTGGCAGCTCACAGTCACAGAATCACAGAGTCACAGAGTCTCCTGAGCTGGGAGGGACCCACCAGGACCATCCATTGCAACCCCTGGCCCTGCACAGGCACCTCAACAATCCCACCCTGTTCCTCAGAGCGTTGTCCAAACCCTCCTGGAGCTCTGGCAGCCTTGGGGCCATGACCAAGGATGTTGTGACCACAAATTCCAGTCCAGAGATATATATTCTATCCAGAGATGTATTTCCTGCTCCTCTGCCTGTGCTGCCGTGTGCCACCACTCACTGATGCCTCCCTTGTGTCCTGGACCCCCTTGGTGAGCCCCCAGCCCCTGCTTTGCCCCAGCCCCGCTGCAGTCAGGGCAGTGGGACCAGTGTGGCACGAAGACAAATGACACTGGGCTCACTGCTCGTGCTGCTCTACTGCAGCTGAGGAAAGGAGGGAGCCTGGGTGGTGGCACGAGGTGCTGAGAGCAGGAGGGTGAAGGGGTGAGCCCAGGGCTCTCTTGACCTGCTGCACGCTCTTTTGCAGGCTCTGCCCACACCTGGTGTCCATGGCAGGCTCAGGCTCAGAGCACCTTCCAGCCTGGTCCTGGCTGTGGCAGCTCCCCAGGGCTGAGCAGATCCTGGGCACAGAGCACAGCCCAGGTCTTGTGTCTGCTGAGCACATCTGCATCTACACCTTGGAGCAAGGCTTTGTGTCACAGCAGCCAGAGAGGGAGGTGCAAGGACTTGTAGATTGAGGAGACCTCTTAGAGGTCAGAGCCAACCTCTGTTCTCACAGTGTGTGTCTGCTCAAAGCACTGCCTGCACCACCAATTTCTGTGCTTTGTTGCTCAAACAGGAGAATCTTAAGCAGTTTTGCCCCCACCTGCAACAGCTGATCTGCTGTACTTTGCTTGGGATTTTTCAGTGTTCCTTCACATTTTGTTGTGTTTTTTTAAAAATTTATTTATTTTATTTTTATTTTATTTTTTTTTTAATTTTTTTTTTTTTATTTGTTGTTGTTGGGGCAAAAAAAAAGCTGAAGGTGCAAATGTATTGCGAAGTATTGCAGGAATATCTGGCTGTGTGGTATTTTTAGTCACAGCAGTAAGAAGAATATACCCCAGATTTGATCTTGGACAGTGATGAGAAGATAAGGATTGCAAGAAATTAAACTCAGGAAATGCAGAAAATCATAATGCAGGAAATTAAAAGGCAGTAAATTCAGAACCAATACAAGTTTTTATGCAGCGTGTGGTTAGAGCTGCAGAGCTCATTGCCATGAGATATTAAAACAGGTTGGATGTGCATATGAAACCATCAGCTGCAGTTACTGTGAGCACAGTAAAAATTGAGCACTTTAACCCTCTGGCTGCACAGCACAGGCTGACCCTGCTCGAGCTGGTGGTGACCAAAGAGCTTCTCCAAGAGGAGCGAGGGGTGATGGTGACTGCCCCGCTGGTAGGGGTGTGAAACCCTCTGTCCTGCACCTCCAGCTGTGCTGTCCCTGTGCCTCTGCTGGGGCCTCTGAGGTGACCCCAGAGGAGCTCCCTGGCTCTGCAGGACCCTGGGGAAAGGGCCAGGGCAGTGTAGGATGGGGTGAAGAGCTGCAGCTTCTGGGTTGGACAGTCCGGACCAGAGTCCTGTGGAACTCTCCTGTTCATGCACTGCTGAGGTTTGGCTGCAGCATCTTTGTTCTTCAGCAAGAACCCTCTGCAGCCCTGCAAGGCCTCCCTCTTCATGAAGAACTGACCTCATGCCTAAGCCCCCAGTGCCAGACCCAGGGATATTCTGGGATGTCTCATTTTCTTCAGCCAAGGACTCAGTGCATCCCTCATCACCAGGGAGGGCTGGGGCTGGGATATGACCCTGCAGACCAGGGTGAACCCTGAGCCCCTCTGCAGCCAGCTGTGGGGGGCTGCCCAAGCAGCACTTCCCCCCCATTTGGCAGGTGAAAATGCTCAGCAGAAACATGTGACTTGCTGTGGGTGGGTGCTCCAGCCTGGGCATCCCCCTGAGGCAGGAGGTGTCAAGGATGCCCAGGCACTTCCCTCTCTCTGTGCTCATTACACGAACTGAGGCCCCTTCCTTCACTGCGAAAGAGCCAAACCCAATTTGTGTCATCCCCTAACGTGCTCTCTAATGTGCTACATCGGATCCAATTAGGTAATGGCAGCTCCAGCAGCAGAAAGCGGGGGCTCAGCCCTCCTCCCGCTCTGGGCTGCGCTGTGACACTGATCCTAATGAGCACCAGGCACAGGGGTGTCCCCCTGAGCCGCTCTTTGTGATGCTGCAGCCGTTCAAGGCTGGTTAATGTGCACTTAACACCAAGTGCTACCTGAAAAAGATGCTCGGGGAGCGGAGCCGCCGCGGGGCCGTGTAATTTCTGCTTTAGAATGGGATCCTCCACGGGCATCACAGCGGCGCTCTCGGGGAGGACTCGCTGCACGCTGGAGAAGAAAGGAAGGCTTGAAGTGAAGATTTAAAGAAGGGGATGGAGCATCTACAAAGCAGGGGAACACACGCCCTCCAGCTGTGGAAGGAGGCAGAAAGGAGACGGAGATAAAAGGGGAGCTTTGATCTTCCTCGATCCATCGGGCTTCGATCAGCGTGTCCCGCTGTGCCGGGGCTGGTGTCACTCCTCGGAGCTGAGCTGGATGGCAGCAAAGGCACGTTCAGCCCTCCCCCGGCCTGGCCCCGGGCTGGGCTCTCTCTGCCCCTCTTGGGACCCCCGCGGGTCCTGCTGCCGCTCCCACCAGCTGTGCCCGGGCTTTGCTGCGAGGGGGAACAGCAACTGTCCCCTGGTTATTGGGTTAAAGCACTTAAATCCACTCCCTTTCTCACCTATATCCTGCTGCGGGATCCACAGGAGTTGAAGGCCATGGGAGAGGCCAAACTTACCCTGAACCCCGGGGCTGCTTCTGCTGGGGTTTGAGGAAAGGCACGGAGTGCACAGGAGCCATGGAAGGGTGGGTTTGTTGCTCAAACAACAACAGAAACCCTCACACCCCCATCAGGTGCCCAGTGTGAATCAAACACTCAGGCACTGCTCCCACTCCCACAGCATGTGAGGAGCTCAGGGCACAATTTAACCCCTGACATTCAAGGAAGAGAGCCAGAGCTCCATTCCCACAGCCCCCAGCCACAGGATGCTCATGGCAGGTCCATGTGGGACTGCAGAGTCTCCTGGGTGGTGAAGAGTGAGGGCTCCCCTCGAGCAGTGGGGTTGTCCCACTCTCCAGGAAACAATTGGGAACCTTCAGGGCTGGTGGAGACCCCACTGCTGAGGTTTCAGAAGCACGTGCCCAAAAGCAGGTGGCTGAAGGGGTTTTGCAATTCCTTTCCGATGCTTTTGCTGCCCTGCAGTGAGACAGGCTCTGTCCACCCAGGGGAACCAAAGCCATGTTCACACACAGCAGGGACCTGAAGCCAAAGCCCTCAGGAGGAGAGGTTCTCACACCCATTAGGTGACAGGACTTAATCAAGGTAAGTCCATGCTGATCAGTCAGACCCTCTTGTGTATGTTGGTCATTTAGCAGGCTCCCCAGAGCAGTGGGCACAGCCCCAAACCTGCCAGAGCTCCAGGAGGGTTTGGACAATGCTCTGAGGGACAGGGTGGGATTGTTGGGGTGTCTGTGCAGGGCCAGGGGTTGGACTGGATGATCCTGGTGGATCCCTTCCAACTCAGGATGTTCTGCAGTTTTATGATTTCTTTTACTGCACACCAGGAAAAGAAGACTGGAATTCTGTCCATCCATCCCATTCACTCCTGGCCCTGTGTCCCAGCTCTCTCTGCAGCCCTTCTGTCCTCCCCACCTGGCACAGAGTCCCTGCTTGGTGTCACTGCCAGAGCAGCTCAGTCACACTTACAAATCCTCTTTGCAATTTCATTCATTTCAAAGCTCCCTGTTACAGCTCCAGCCTTTAATCTCACTCTCCATAAATCAATCACCAAGGGAGCTGGGGAGCAGCAGCTCTTACCACGGGATATGGGGCTGGTGCCACAAGGGGCCCCTTGGGGAAGCCAAGAGACAGTGGCAAGAACCCCAGGGGAGAAAGCAGGATGGATGTCAGGGAAAGGTTCTTCCCCCAGAGGGTGGTTGGCACTGCCCAGGCTCCCCAGGGCAGTGGGCACAGCCCCAAGGCTGCCAGAGCTCCAGGAGGGTTTGGACAACGCTCTGAGGGACAGGGTGGGATTGTTGGGGTGTCTGTGCAGGGCCAGGGGTTGGACTGGATGGTCCCTGTGGATCCCTCCAGCTCAGGAGACTCTGGGATTCTCTGAGTCCCTGGAGGGCACGTGTGGGTCAGTCTCACACCCAGAGCCACCTGGGGTGGGTGTGTGGAGGTGAATTAAGCTCAGAGTTGCAGTGTCACTATTTGGAGAGTGCTCAGTCCTGTCTCCTGTCCACCCTGTGTCACCCAGGGGTGCAGCAGTGCAGGTGCCCAGGGAGCAGGGGCTGCCAGAGCCTTTCCAGCATGAAAATCCAGTGCTGGGAGGTGACCCTGTGGGTGCTGATGGATTTGCTCAGGAGGAACACACCCCTTTGGTGACCATTAAGCCACCACATCGTTTAGGTTTGTGCCAAGGTGTTTTTCTGGCTCATCTCTCAGTGGAATGAGGCCAATGGACTCCAGCCAGGAGAGGAAGGAGCATTATCAGGGTGATGACCCAGGATGTGACCCAGAGGTGAATCTGCCCTGTTCAAACCCCTGCAGAGCTGTGGGGACCTGAGCAATCTGCATCCACAGGCAGAGCTCCCGCTGGAGCCCTGGGCTGGACATGCCCACAGAACAAAACACAGCAGTAGGAAATGCTGTTTATCCAGAGAATGGGTGAATGAATATTTGCTTTGGAATTCCAGTGTTTGTATTCTTGGAGTTGTCCCCCCCCACCTCACAATGCCACCCTGGGAGAGAAGATTAAGGAATTTTGTTCCATTTTACTTTTTTCATGGTGGAAACACAAGTGTGTGTCAACTCTGACGTGTTTTGTAAAATTATGGTGATTTTGCCCAATTTTGTTTATTGGAGGAAAAAAAAAAAGTGAAAACATTTAAAATGGCCATTTTGACATGTTCAGAATGAAATGTTTTGATTTTTTGGGTCTGAAATGTTCTTCAGTTTAAAAACTCCCTTTCGTTTAATTTGGAAAAACCCAAAAGCTTGATTGAAGCAAAATATTCTGATACTGTCAAATGAAATGTTGACTCCAAACCCTTTGAAAATCAATTTGACAATAATTTGGAAAACCTTTATCTTTGTTCCAGGCTCGAATAACATTAAAAGCAAACAAACAAATGCACAGTTTGCGAATGAACTCAGAGAAATCTCTTTTCCATGCAGCTCTTGTTGCACAAAAAAATTAAGAATTCTGCTTTCTGTGTTTTCAAAAAAAGGTCAAAACTCCCTTCCAAGGAAAAATCTGGCCTTTACAAAGAGAGATGACTGTGTCCTACAAAATCAAACCTTGCCATGGATGTTGTGGATAATGAACACATCAGAAGATGCCACGATGCAGCTGCCAGACCTGACACTGCTCGTGGCTGCACAAGCAGGGAAATACTGTTTGCAGCAGGGCCATGGAATTGTCTCTGGGTGTACCATCACTTCTGGACATGGATTTCCTTTGGACATGGGTTTCCTTTGGACACAGCTGACCAAGGCAACCCACACCCTGCCTGTGGCAAAGGTCCATGTTTTCCAAAGTGTGGTGGCAAGTTTGGAAATCATCAGAAAGTAACTCAAAGGATGGTCTGAGGTGCTGGAAATGTGCTGTGTAAAGGGAGAGGGGAGATGGGCAAGGCCTTCATCGCTGTTAAATGCAAGACAACATTAACATCTGACCTGTCTGGGTTTGGAAGGGACACCCCAAGGCCCTTGGCTGGAGACCAAGGCAGAGTATCAGCTGCAGGGTGCAGCCAGACAAGCTGGGTGAGGCAGCTGAGTGTGAACAGGCAGAGAGATAAACCCTCCAACAGCCTGTTCTGGCTGTGGGGAGTCTCTGACACTCACAGCTCTTCACTCACTGGGATATCTCCCTGCAGGGCCTGCTGTGATCCAGCAGAAACCCTGGGCTTGAGTGGGGTGAAATTCTCCCACCCAGCCAGAAAACCAAATTACATTGTCCTTGCAGCTTTCCTTGGCCTGATCTTTGGAAAGGACAGGCCAGGAGGGCTGTTTTCCCAGACAGAAAGGATCTGTACCTACAGAAAGGGTCCCTTCCCTGTCCAGCTTCCCAGTGGCCTCAAATGGGAAGCACAGAGAAAAGCAATCACAACGTGCCAGCTCTGGTTCCTTCCCAGTCCCCACAGGACTCTGCCAACCCACTCCTTGTTCCCAGGGAGTCAGGGCCCCTGGCACGACACCATCCATGACAGAGGTGTGACCCGCAGCTCTGGCCAGTCAGGCCCAAGCACGGCCTGAAACAGGCTGAGGTGATGCCTTGGGCTGGACAGCAGGAGGAATTTCTTCATGGAAAGGGTTGTTGAACATTGGAATGGGCTCTCAGAGAGCTGGTGGAGTCCCCACCCCTGGAGGTGTCCAGGGAAGGCCTGGCTGTGGCACTCAGTGCTCTGGGCAAGGTGGGGATGGGGCACAGGGGGCACTCCATGGTCTCAGAGATCTTCTCCAGCCACAAGGATTCTGTGATTCTGGGATGGCCTCAAGGCTGTTCCAGGCATCCTCCCTGGGCAGCAGCTCTGCCTTTGCCCTGCAGTGCCCGAGCTGGTGGGCACAGTCCCCATCAGTGCAGGCAGTACCTGTGCTCCCCTCACAGCAGCTGCCTGCAGGGTCAGCACAGTGCCAGACAACGAGAGAGCAGAGGCATTGCTCAGGGATTGCTCTGGGATTGCTCAGGGATTGCTCAGGGATTGCTCAGGGATTGCTCTGGGATTGCTTTGAGGATTGCTTTGGGGATTGCTCTGGGATTGCTCAGGGATTGCTCTGGGCAGAGCAGACAGGGGACCAGAGAAGGGGTGGGAGGACTCAGGTGATGCTCCTTCCACATCCTCACCAGCAATCTCCAATCCATGCCTGGCCCTTCTCCCCCCTCTCATCCAAGCTGGTGCCCCATGGTACCCCCAGAGGGAACTGTTCCCTAGAGCAGTGACAGCAGCACTCTAATCTCTGCTGTCTTGCCCTGTGCCCTTTGATGGCTGCTCAGGACCAGCCAGGTCCCTGCAGGCAGGTGGATGGGACAGGAGTGTTTTAATCCACCCGGGAGCAAACGTGACCTCCCACCCCCCTGAGCCTCTCTGGGGGTACCAGGGACACCCTCAGCTCCTGCTGCAGGGGGACAACTGAGGGACATCCCTCATTTCTGTGCCAGGCATTGGGGACCAACTGCAGAAGCTCCACAGCACCTCTGCTGCTGTCACCCTGCTGCCCTCAGAGATGATGTCTGGGGACACACATCCCAGGGAGAACCTCCTTTCTGGGACTGCAGCCCTGACACTGCTGCTGCTAAACTTTGTGTGCTTTGTGTCCCCAGCCCATTCCCAGATCTGGCACCACTGCAGAGGAACAGAAAGGCCAAACTCCAGCCCTTCATCTTCCTCCTTGTCCAGAGCAGCCCTGGGTCACAGCAGAGGGAACAGTTTTCCCTTCCCATTCTGCACACAGCAGTGAGGCTGCCCATTGCTTCACCCCTGCCCTGTCCTCAGAGCCTCAAGGGTGGAGAAGAAAACCTGCTGCTGCCCCAGAATGTCAAACAAGAGTTTCTGGAGACTCATCCTCTCCACCCTGCTCCATCCATCCTCTGAGTGCCTTGGCTCCAGCAGAGTTTTCCTGCTCATTTCCTGGCATTTGTGGGAGCCAAGTGATTTCTCACATGTGTGGTGGAGTTGAAAAGCCTGGAGAGAGTGAAGCTCTCCGAGATGTGTGTGGTTTAGTCTGTCCCCAGAGCTGTGCCCCACAGTCTCCTCTCTGGCCTGGTTGGGCCCAGCTCTGTGTGCCTGGTGGCCTGTCCTCACTCTCTGGTGGCCTGTCCCCACTCTCTGGTGGCCTGTCCTCACTCTCTGGTGGCCCACAGGCTGTGGGAAGGGAGGCACCCAAGGAAATGGGCACAGCAGAGCACCATTGGAGGTGACAGGTTGGTTGACAAAGATGCTGGGCTCTGCTCCTCCCTGGGTCTGACATGCTCTGAGGTTGTGGGTGAGGCAGTTTGGGGCAGTTTCACACCTTTCTGGTGAAAAATACTCCTCCTTTACACTTCTCACCCTGCTTTGGACTTGTGGGCTGTGGTCTCTCAGGAGAAAACTCTCTCTCCTTGGACTCCAGGCTGTGTCAGAGACTGGCACCAGCATAGGGTGGAAACCCAGCGCTGCCCTGAGGTGTTTGGGGCAGAACACTTGGCACAGGTGCCTGTTCCCACTGTCCATACCCTGGGACATCCCCTGCATGAACCCCCAGATTTATAGATCAAAAAGTTCCCTAAGTTCAGCCCTGGCTGGGCAGAGTGGGATGTTGTATCCCAGCCTCCCAAAATCCTAGAATCATGGAATGGTTGGGGTTGGAAGAGACCCCAAGGCTCATTTGTTCCACCCTTGCCCTGGGCAGGGACACCTCCCCCTGGAGCAGGGTGTGACACAGGGCAGGGGGAGCTGTGGGGATGGCCCAGCACTGCCTGGGGCTCAGTGCAAGCAAAAGCAACAGGCAGCACATCCTGTGCCCCCTCAGCCTGCAGCTCCCTGCACTTCCCTCTGCTCGGCTCCCGCTCCCAGGGTGCAGCAGGAGGCTCTCCTGGCACCCTGTGTCCTGCCAGCAGCTCCTTGCCAAGCCTCAGGGGCCAAACTGAGGAGTGAGGAGGAGGTTCATGCCCAGCCAGCCCCGTGAGAGCCTTGGAGATTCTGCACAGAGCCACAACCCTGAGTCCTGGCTGGACAGGTCTGAGATGAGGAGAGGTTTGAATCCTCAGCCAGGGTGCTGGGAACTCTTGTGTCATGTGGGGGTTTGCTCCCACACCCCTTCTGGGGCTGACCTGGTTTAGCTGTGTGGATGCCACCACAGATGGCTCATTTGCATCAATTTTTGGGTTTTGAAATGACACCTTCAGCTGGAGATACTGAATTATTTTGGTAGTAAAGACAAGGCCCAGTTGGGAAGGGCTGCAGAAAGGCTTTGTGATATGAAGTGACTGGTTACAAAATGGCAGATAAAATTCAGTGTAGATAAATGAAAACTAACTTACATGGAAAATACAGTCCTAACTTTATGAATTAAATAAAGCCCTGTGAGCTGCCTGTCACTGCTGAAGAACAAGATCTCGGTGTTATAATACAGGCAGCTTGGAAAATGTCATCTCTGTGCTCAGCAGTGCTTCGGAAAAGCAAATCAAATGTTAGGATTTATTAGGAAAGGAATGAAGACCAGAAATATAAAGACCAGCTGTCAGCCTATCCCTCTGTAAATCCCTGGTGGGCTCTGCTTTCAAGCCTGGGGAGCTCTGGCCCCATCTCCTGAGGGATGTGGAGTGTGACAGGAGATGGTAAAATCCTGTGTGACCCCGAGGGTGGACTGGTGTTGGCTCCTCCACTTCCAGCACAAGGACCAGGGGGCTTCCCACAGAACTGACGGAAGCATGTTCATCTTGGACAGGAGATGAACCTTCACGTGGCATGGAGTGAAAATGTCCAACTCCATGGGCGGGTTCACAGGAGGAAAACTCACCAGGGGATGTTGGATTCCAAGGTACCTTCAGGTTAGGGATCTTTTGGCTGGACATCAGGAGATGGTCACTGGGTGCCAGCCCTGTTCTTGCACAGGTCCCTGGGCAGCTGCTTTTGCTCCAGGAGGAGAGAAACTGGTGGGCCTGGGCTCAGGACTGGTCTGAATCAATGGGGCAGATTCTGAGAGACCAAGAGGTGTCATAAAACAGGAGGGGAAATTCAAGTCAGTGAAAATAGAATCACAGAGTGGTTTGGGTTGGAAAGGACCTTAAAGCTCATCCATTTCCCCCTCTACCATGGGCATGGACACCTTCCACCAGCCCAGGTTGCTCCAAACCCCATCCAACCTGGCCTTGGACACTTCCAGGGGTGGGGCAGCCACAGCTTCTCTGGGCAACCTGTGCCAGGGCCTCCCCACCCTCCCAGGGAAAAATTTCTTCCCAATATCTGATCTAAACCTGCCCTTCTTCAGCTTAAAGCCTTTCCCCCTTGTCCTGTCCCTCCATCCTTTGTCCCCAGCCCCTCTCCAGCTCTCTTGGAACCCCTTTAGGCCCTGGAAGGGGCTCTGAGATCTCCCCAGATCCTTCTCTTCTCCAGGCTGAAGCAATGGGATCTGACCCAGAGCATCAGACCCCAGAGAATCCCCCCCCACAAGTCCAGGTAAGACTGTCCAACCCTCAGGATGCATTGGTGACATGTCACTCTCCAAGACATGAACCCAGAGCAGGTTGGGTGCCACGGCTTCTCTGCTCACAGGAAAGCTCAGTTTAGTTTGGCTGATTCAGGAAACAGCCAGAAAATAGGGAAAAGCTGGTAGGGCTGGGAAGGGCTGGAGAGGGGGAACAGCAGGAGGGGCTGGAGGCTGTTAATGAGCAGGAAGGCTGGAGCAAGGAAGCACTTGGTGCAGGACAGAAGGAAGGCACTCTGGTGCATGTTTGCTCTCTCTGTCAGTGCCCCTGACTCAGCTGGGTCCCTCTTGGTCCTTTATTTCTCCCACCTCCTGCTCCTCCCCTGCTTGCTCTGGTGGTTGTGTATCACATGGAGATGGAGGAGCTGATTAAAATGAAAACATCAGGGGCTCATTTTTGAGTTATTTGGCCCTGGCCCCAGGATACCCACAGCCCCAGTGCCCTGGGCACCCCTGTGGAGGTACTTGCACTCCAGCAGTTCTCTGGGAATCTGTCCTTTTTTTTTTTTATCCTTCCTTTTCTAGGAAGATTTGGGGGGGGCTTATCTGCAAGGCTGGAGTTCCACAGTGCTTCCCAACTCTCCCCACACCTCCCTGGGCTGCAGCTGGCTCCAGGCAGGAGCAGAGCTGCCAACAGGACATTCCCAGTGCCCAGGGCATCCTTCAGTGCCCGAGGGCAGCTGCAGAGCCTGGCTCATCCCAAAGGAAGGCTGCGATCCTTGGGGCTCCTGTGCCCCCGGGGCACCCAGAAGTCTCTCTCACTTGCTTCCTGCTTTCCTTTGCCCATGGATCCCCTCTCCAGTCTGCACCCAGGAGGGATTTCAAGTGCAAGAAACCTCTTTAGATCTCTTGGGGTGTTTTTTTTTGAAGGTTTTCTTTATTCCAAAGTACTTAAATACCCCTCTTTTGAAATCCTTCCTACCCTGACTCAGAGCCTCAGCTTTAAGTAGTGCTTTGAATTAAGGGTCTCAAATATGCATTCAATTGAAGCTTAAAAGGGGTAGTTAATGTATGGTACATAAATAGCTATTATTAAATACATTCACTGAAGATTAACAACTGCTGTGTGTAATGGATACGTGTCTAACCACTATGATATAGACTGAATTTCCCTATTATAGAGCTGCTGGGTGTGTGTCTGCCAGAACAGAGCAGAAATTCCCAGTGAATAATTCAGTAGGTGAATTTAGCCTCTCTTTGTGTCTGTGGAGCTGTGGGGCCTCCCCCTGTGGGTTCACAACTTGGGGCTGGTTCCTCCTGGTTCTCCCACTTGGTCTCAGAGGATTTCACTGGGATACAGGTGGTTCCTGTGGCTGTTCCTGGGGGTGGGGGATGAAATCACAGCCTCCTGCCTCCCCAGCCACATCCCAGCTCTGGGGCTGCTGCTCCTGGTGCTGCTTTAGGAGACCAAAGCTGGCTGGGCAGCAGGAGCTCCAGGCTCAGCAGTGCTGAGCACCCTCAGCCCTGTGCCAGGGAGGATCCTGGGCAGCAGGAAGGAGCTGCTGCAGCCACAGAGTCACTGAGGTTGGAAAAGACCTCTGAGATCATCAAGTCCAACCAAAAATAATCTGTGGCTTTGTGATCTGACCGTGCTCCCAGAGCTGGGGAGCCAAAGGGTGCTTGGCCTGTCAGGGCCTCTTCTGGTTCTTAAAGACAATTTCCCCTTGGTACCTGGGTCCCTTTGTGTGGGTCTGAGCCTAATGATGGTTGGCAGGACATTTGCAAAGGTCACCATCAGTGGAGGAAGGCAAAGTCTCTGGCTGTATTGCCTTCCCAAAACATGTCTACATGGAGCAGTTGAGGGATGTGATCCTCCCTGGAATTTATTGGAATACATCATAGAATCCCAGACTGGTTTAGGTTGGAAAGGACCTTAAAGCCCATCCAATTCCACCCCCTGCCATGGGCAGGGACACCTTCCACCAGCCCAGGGTGCTCCAACCTGGCCTTGGACACTTCCAGGGATCCAGGGGCAGCCACAGCTTCTCTGGGCACCCTGTGCCAGGGCCTCCCCACCCTCCCAGGGAAGGAACAGACAGAGGTGCCTGTCAGGACTTGCTGTGCTGCTCCTCTCCTGTAGGCAGGAATGTGGTCCCTGCCTCAAGATCCCTCAGGTGGGCCCAGGTCCTTTCTGCATCATCTGATTCCACGTGGAAATGCCAACATTGTCCTCATGGGTGAGACCACGAGCACAGCTGGAGAGCAGGCAGGACACAGGCAGATGTTCAGAGAGACAAGGACTGTGCTGCTGCTGTGACTCCCCTTCATGCTGCTCCTTTTGCACCCTGTCCCCAGCCCACCCTCCAGGGCATCACCTGGACCTTACAGAGAACCTGGGGAGGGGGACAATGAGCTTTGCTCAGAGGAAGGGCACCTTTCCCACCCCCAGTGACACTGCAGCCAGCCAGGTCTGCCTGGGGAGCTCCAGGGGCTGCAGGGCCCTCCTGGGCTGGTTTAGCTGAGGTTTCTCAGAGAAAACACCCCTTTCCTTGCTCAGCTCATCCTTGAGTTACTGCTCTCCCTTGGTGCCGTGTAGGTTTTCCCTTTCCTGCACTTCCCAGCTGGCTCAGTCTCATCTATAGCTCATCCAAGGGGTGGCAGGGATAGGCAGGGTGGGAGGTTGTCTGATGCTTTCTAAAAGCATCTCACAGAGATGCCACAGCTCCTTCCTGGGAACATAATGTGCCCACCAGGCCTGTGTGTTGCTTCTTCCATGTGGTGTAGCGGAAACAAAGTCCCCTTGCCCAGCCCAGCTCCCAAAATAAAAGGGAAACAGAAAAAAAAAATAAATAAAAATAAAAGGCTTTGGGATGAAAATAACTAAGTGAGGCATGTCCCCTGTGCTGGGAAGATCAAGTGCTACTGATGGTTCTGGCACGCTGGTGACAGCTTTGTCTGTTGTCTGTACATACATTTTAACTGTGAGCCCACACGGGAGCTCTTTGCGCAGCCCAAGTGCCTCCGACAGCCGGGAACACTTTGGCTCCGTTCTGCTGGCAGGAGGCTCAACCACTGAAGGCTGTCAGAGAGGGGAGGGGAATGACAAGGGTGCTGGGGGGTGGGGGAGGAGACGGAGCTGCCACCGCTGATGTCACACTGGGAACGAGCAGGAGCTGCCGCGGGAACACTCCATGTGTTCCATCGGAATGTGCTGCTCTGGGAGAGCACAGGGCAGCCAGAGACCCTGCCAGGGGCACTGAGGGCAGCCAGAGACCCTGCCACGGGCACTGAGGGCAGCCAGAGACCCTGCCAGGGGCACTGAGGGCAGCCAGAGACCCTGCCAGGGGCACTGAGGGCAACCAGAGACCCTGCCACAGGCACTGAGGGCGTGTGAGCATCATCCCTTCCTCCCTCCATGCATCCCTTCCTCCATCCATCCATCCCTTCACCCCTCCCTCCATCCATCCCTCCATCTCCCCACCCCTCCATCCCTGCTCCTGGCACTGCATCCCTGAGTGTGCCTCGTGTGTGCCCAGCCAGGGTGTCCCTGGGAGTGCAGGGCTGTGCAGGACTCCTGGGGTGCCCGGGGGTGTGTTGTGGGCAGGGCTCTGTGGAGCTCCCTGGTGTTCCCCTCTGAGCCCCCTGCATTCCCCAGGCACCAGGGCTGGGGTCTGGACAGGTCTCACTGAGCTCCTCCAGGGTCTCACCTCTGGGACATCCCCATCAGGTCCTCCAGGACCAGCTTTATGCCCCTCAGACCTTCCCAGCACAGGGCTGGACCTGCCAGGGAGCCCCTGCCCATGGCACAGGTGCTGCAGCTCTGAGAGAGATTGAATTATCCAAGAGAATGGATTATCATGGAGTGGTTTGGGTTGAAAGGACCTTAAACATCATCTCATTCCACCCCCTGCCATGGTCAGGGACACCTTCCACCAGCCCAGGTTGCTCCAAGCCCCATCCAACCTTCCCTCCTCACAGCCCATTTTCCAGCTGCCATTGCAGTGGTGATATAAAATTTAATTTAAACATTGTTGTATCTGACAGAACACAATCAATATGCTCAGGTGAGACTCAAGCAGCCTCTCCCTGGCATGGGTGGGTGCTGATACATTGGTGAGATGTTTCTCCTGGGTAAAAAGTGCAGCACAAGCCCCTGAGCCCCCCTGCTCAATGACAGGAGGGGGTGGGAAAGGTTGGGGCCTTCCTGAGTCCACTGAGCTCTGGTGCTCAGCAACCAGGTACCTGAAGGAGAGTTTGATACAGCCTAAGGCATGAAAACAACACCCAGGCAGGGGGAGATCCATCTGTTCCAGAGAGCTCCCAGGACGGGGACCAGGGACGAGATACCTGTGCTGAGGTGGGAGGAGCCCAGCACCTCGCTGTACCTGCAGGGTGGGTTGTTGGCTCATCTCTGGCTTTCCTTGTGTCTTAAAGGACTTTTTTTATCATCCACACTTGCCCATGTCTCTGCCACTGACACAGGGGGCAGATGGGACTTTTGGGGCAGCTTTGTCGGGGTTCTTTTGGTCTTACACCCTTCTGATGGTTTCACCCCAGAGCTAAAGAGCTGCATTGTTCTTGCCAGAACCATCTGGTGGTTGTGTTCAACACCTCGATCATCCCTGACCCAGCCCTGCCAGAGCTGACCCAGAGCTGCTCTTGGATCTCACCAGCCACTCTCAGAGCTCCTGCTCCAGCTGCTGCTTTGGCACTTCCCAAAAACTTGTGACAAAAGGAGACCAGGGCTTGTGTTTGTGATTCTGCAAATGCCAGCACTGCTCTGGTGTGAGAGGACAGAGCAGGAGGGAGGATGCTGCTGGAGGGATTGTCTGGAGGAGAGAAGGTTCCAGAGTGGAGTCTACAAAAAAAATTGGAGAAGGACTTTGGACAAGGGCCTGGAGGGACAGGACACAGGGAATGGCTTCCCAGTGCCAGAGGGCAGGGAGAGATGGGATACTGGGGAGAAATTGTTGGCTGGGAGGGGGGGGAGGCCCTGGCACAGGTTGGGCAGAGAAGCTGTGGCTGCCCCTGGATCCCTGGAAGTGTCCAAGGCCAGGTTGGAGCACCCTGGGCTGGTGGAAGTTGTCCCTGCCCATGGCAGGGGGGGGATGAGATGGACTTTAAGGTCTCTACCAACTCCAACTATTCCAAGATTCTCAGATTGCTGAGGAGCCAGATGGAGGCTGGAACACAACCCCCTCCCCTGCCCAGCCTGGGCTGAACTGAAGGTGCTTTTACATCTATAAACCATGGACTGAGCCAACTGCAGGAGGGTCCCTGGGCCCTGCAGGGGAAGGTGCAGGGATCTCACTGCAGTGAGAGGAACCCTCTGCTCTGCATCTGGGAGCTCCCTTGGTGCCCTCAGAGCCCGTTCAGGCCCACAGGCAGGAGCATCTCTGGGCACTGACTGTATCCTGGATCTCAAATGGGAAAGTTAAAATTAGCAGTGCCTGGAACATTAAACTCCCCATATCTTCATGTCTGAAGGCTCAAGGAGGCCACATTTGCTGAATTCCACACCCTGCTGGGAGGTTCTCCCCAGCTTTGCATGGAGCCTGGCACCTTCCACCCTGCTCCTCAGTGGATGAGGCTGGAACATGGAGCTGAGCCCACATCCCACAGTCAGGAGCTCTGGAGCACCAGTCAGCAGATTCTCTGCTCTCCCAAGGCTTCCTCCCAGTTATCCATAGCCTGGAGCTGCTCCCACACTGCCTGGTGCTTTTCCTTTGTGAGGGGTGTGAGACTGATCCCACCTTGCTGGGCTGGGGGAATTCCGACTTTCCTGCAGTGTAGGAGGTGGCTCCTCACTGCTGGGCTGTGACTGCACCTACAGGACCACAAACCTCAGGTCTGGGGTGGCCCCAAATACCCCAAAGCTCATCAGGGAGAAGAAATATGTGTATAAATGAGCTCTCCTAATGTACTGCTTTGAATGTCAGTGTTCCAGGACAGCAGAAGCTCCCAGAGCATCAGGGATTTGCTTGGCAGCAGAAGGTGGGTCCAAACCATGGCTGTGTGGAGACCTGCATCACCTGGACCTCTAGACCACGTTCCTGAGACAGCCTTCCTCATGTTCTGAGGGCTTTTATCACCAGCCATGGGTGAAATGAGTTCATCCTGAGATGTCACTAATGCCCACTGACCATTTTAAGCCTCCAGGTTTGGAGATACCTCCTCTGCTTCTCTTCAGCAGATCAGCACCCAGGGGTCCTGAAAAGTCTCAAAGGGCTGCTGTGATCATCACCTGGTTTGTAGCCCCCCTGCCCTCACAAATCACCTGGAAGGATCTGGAACAAGGAGGGTTTGGGCACGTGGGACTTGTGCTGAGCCCTCTGCTCCAGGAGTCTGGGAAGGACAGGATCTCAGGTGCCACTGTGACTGGACTGGTGGGTCAGTGGAGGACACTGTCCCACACACAGCCCCCCAAACCCCACTGCTCCTTGTCCAAAAGCAGAGTGTGGCTGAGACACTCAGCTGCCAGGCTGCAGGTGTCCCACCCCCCTGCAGTGGGGTCAGCACGGGGGCTGCACCCCGAGCACAGGGACCCCAACACTCCTCAGGGAGCAGAGATACCCCAAAGTCACCAGGGAGCAGGAACACCCCAAAGCCCTTCCGAGAGGTGAAATACCTTAAATAGCAGCAAAGAGCAGAAACACCCCAAAGCCCAGAGAGGAACAGAGGGACCCCAAAGCCCCCACCAGACAGGACAAACACCTTGAAGCCACCAAGGAGCACAAACACCCCAAAGCACACCAAGGAGGCCCAGTTGGGCTGGTGCAGCTCTGCACAGGGACCAGAAACACCCCAAATCCCCTGAGCTTCCCAGAGCTGCACTTCTACTGCCTGGGACCTTCCAGGGCCTGGGAGAAGCCACCTTTGAGGCTCCACACCTCTACTTTTTCCCCCTGAAAAACAAAACAAGAGCAGCCTGATGAGCTTTGACATCGCTGTCCATCAGCAGCGTTTTCCCCTCTCCCTCCCCCCATGTGGCTCAGGGTTCCCCCTCCTGGAAGCAGAGTCAGGGAGGTTTCCAGGACTCCAGGTTCCCAGGGAGCCCAGCCCAGCACTGCCCCACCAACATCCACCTCCCGTGGAGGAAGTGGCTCCCTCATTTCAGAGGTACCTTGGAAACTGTGAGTTGGCTCCTCCAGCCCTTCCTGGCAGCCCCTCCTCCACACGGATCAGCTGCAATTTCCAACCAGCTGATTAAAGGAGGCAAATGAATTCTTTCATTAGCAGAAGCATTGTTATAATTAGGGTAGAAATTTGGTACTGATGCCGTTTAGAAAAGCAGAAGCGAGAAAACCCACCCTGTTTGATACTGTTTTAAGGCCTCCTTAATTAAAAAAAAGAAGTAATGTCTGTATATTTGGTTGGGGTTTTTATATATATATCTATATTTGCTGGCCTTGTTGAGTTGCTGCAGTTTGTTAATATAAGTAAAAATCATCATTATCATAATTCATTGCCAAAAAAAAAAAATAATCAAGAGGTCACAGAGATATTTCGGGAGATGTTGGTGAATCAAAACAAATTGCATTTCCAGCAGCTGGCATTTGCAGCTCCTGCTCGGTCCCGAGCGATAGGATGGGGGAGGAAATAAATAGAGAGGCAGAAAGATAAATCCAGAGCAGCAGATAGACGGGTTTATGTAGCATTTTCATGTATCATTGTTGGGTGACATGGTGTGAGTTATCTCTGTAATTACAGCCCTCCCGCTCCCAGGAGCCGCAGGGATCCCTGCCTGGAGCTGCTGGAGGGGAAGGCACAGGGAAGCAGCCCTGGGTCAGCCTGGGTTCCTCTCCCACAGAGCTCTCAGGGGGTGCTGGGGTCCCCTGCACTTCAGGGGCAGAGGGGGATCCCACAGCACCCTGTGACACCCCTACAGCCACTGAAGGGTTTGGGCTGGAAAGGACCTTAAAGCTCATCCAGTGCCACCCCTGCCATGGGCAGGGACACCTTCCACCAGCCCAGGTTACTCCAACCTGGCCTTGGACACTTCCAGGGATCCAGGGGCAGCCACAGCTTCTCTGCCCAACCTGGGCCAGGGCCTCCCCTCCCTCACATCCAGGAATTCCTTCTCAATATCCCATCTAAACCTACTCTTTTTCACTCTGAAACCCTTCCCCCTTGAAATGATGGCTTGGAAAAGCTCAGGCACTGTGCAATCATTAAGGTTTCTGTCCCTCTGCTCTTTGAGAGCTCTGAGGCCAGGATTCCATCTGAGATTGTTTCTCTTCAAAACCTATAAATTGATTTCTGCCAGGGCATTTGAAAATGAGTTTTCTACCCTCTTGTCAGAGCTGGGCTGTCACTGAAAGCCTCACTCTGCTCCAGGGTACCTCATATCCCTGTCCAAGGTGGTGTAGCTGCTGTCAGCCTGCTTGTTCCAGTGTTGTGGTGGCTGAGAGGTACCAAGGACACCGATAATTTCTGGTTGTTCCTGGTTCCAGGCAACATTTTATTGCCTATGGGGACAGCAGCTCTGGCTCTCTGGGGATGCTGAGGCAGAACAAGGTTTGCTGAATCTGCCTGACTCCCTCTCACCCATAAGGGAAAGGATCAGTTCTGAGCTTCCTGTGCTTTGTATGGTTTTAGCTTTATGGTTTATCTCACCTTTCCTGTGTCCAGGACACCCGGGCAGAGCTATTGGAGACAACTTGTGTCTGTCATGGCCATACTGGGGGCTTTCCATGATCCAGTTCTTGTTTGGCCAGTCTGAAGACAAGGAGGGACGTTTTTCTTTCCTCTTCATTCTTGGCACTTCCATGTGCTCAGGTCCACCTCAGACACTTCCTGAAGGCAGCAGAGCCTGGGCTGTGTCCCATCTCCCTCCCCAGGATGGGATCAGGAAGAGGGAATGCAGACAGGTGCCAGCAGCTCAGACCAGCCATGACTTCTTTATGTTCCTACAAATATGGGCAGAGGAATACCCAGAAATCAGGGAATAATAGAAGGGACACAGCAACAAGCTTTGGAGATAAAAGAGAACTTCACTTTCTGAGCTAATTAGAGCTAATCCTAAAACCCAGAATGCCAACATCTGTCTGGACTCCAGCTGTGCACCCACAGCTGGGTGTGTCCCTGCCACCAGCACCCTCAGGAACTCCTCCCTTAGGGCTTCCCAGGGACCCTCATCCGCAGAAAAGGGAAGAGCTGAGTTTTTCCCCTGCTCCTGGGCTCTGCAAAGGTAACAGGATGTTTTTGTTGAGTGAACTGCTGTGATGTTCCTGGGATTTCTGTGGGGCTGGAGAGGGGCAGGACTGAGGAGGTGCCTGTTATCCCTTCAGCTGGGCAGTGAAGCCAAGCAGTGAAGTGCTGATGTCTCCCACAGCTCAGCACCCACCCCCTTCCCAGGCAAGTGAAGCCTTCCTGGCTCTGGGCAAGCCCCCAAACCCCTGAACCTTGGCTGGTCCCAGGCCCTGGTGTTGCATAAACACCTGATGTGATTTGGTGTCACATTCTCTGCCCTGTCTGGGCTTTGTCCCAGGCTGGAGAGGCAGATTTTCTGCACCACTCCTCCTCCTTGCCCTGTGTGCTTCCTCTTGGGGTGGAACACCTCCTGCTCTGCCCAGCTGATCCTCCTGCCAGCCAGGAGCCTCCACAGCTACTTCCAAGGCTGGGAGAAGGTCTCTCCCAGCTCTGCTGGCTGTCACTGCACTGAGCCCCCAGCCAGCAGCCCTTGGGAGGAGCTGCTGCCCAGCCAGAGGGTCAAATCCTTCCAGGAAAAGGTAATCACTTCCAATGAGCACAACTGCAATTTGGAGGGGAGCTGTGTGGCTGGAGATTGCAGAGGCCAGAGGCTCTCCCAGGGCTGGGAGGGAGTGTGGGAGCTGGCAGCTCCCTCCACCCTGCTGCTCACCCAACTGCTCCATGCCAGGAGGAGAGCATGGGACATCCTGTGCCAGCACAGCCGAGCCAGGTTCTGTACAGATCCAACCAGGCTGTGCACACACAGATCCAACCAGGTTCTGCACAGATCCAACCAGGCTGTGCACACACAGATCCAACCAGGTTCTGTACAGATCCAACCAGGCTGTGCACACACAGATCCAACCAGGTTCTGTACAGATCCATCCAGGNCCAACCAGGCTGTGCACACACAGATCCAGCCAGACTGTGCACACACAGATCCAACCAGGCTGTGCACACTCAGATCTAACCAGGCTGTGCACACACAAATCCAACCAGGTTCTGTACAGATCCAACCAGGTTCTGCACAGATCCAACCAGGCTCTGTACAGATCCAGCCAGGCTGTGCACACACAGATCCAGGTTGTGCACACACAGATCCAACCAGGCTGTGCACAGATCCAACCAGGCTGTGCACACACAGATCCAACCAGACTCTGCACACACAGATCCAACCAGGCTCTGCACAGGCCCAACCCACATTCCTGACTCTCAGCCCTCAGGGCTGCTGGCTCCTGCCCATCAGCTGGAGCTGGGCACTGAGGGGAGAAGCCTGGGACTGTGCAGTCCCACAAAAGAGCAGCTGAAGCTCTCAGGTGAAGTGCTCAGGTCCAAACACCTTCCCATGCCTTTGTACTCCAGGTTCAAACCCTTCCCAGTGCCCTGAGACAGGAGGTGAGTGGGGCTGTTGTTGTCCACTGTGCCCATCACAAGGAGAATCTCACACCCAACAGGTGCCCAATATTGGCACCAAAGGGGGGTTGTGGCTGCCCCTGGATCCCTGGAAGTGTCCAAGGCCAGGCTGGACCAGGCTTGGAGCAACCTGGGCTGGTGGAAGGTGTCCCTGCCCATGGCAGGGGGTGGAAGGAGATGGGCTTTAAGGTCCCTCCCAACACAAAGCAGTCATTGATTCTGTGACAATATTTCAGGGTTTTGAGCTTCAGACAACTCTTTTATGACCTCATGTGTTGGGATGTCAGGTTTTTCCAAACCCATGGACCATCACCCACAGTTGGCTCTTTGTTCACTTTTGTATGATGGGAGGGTTCTCCTTCCCTTTTGTTCACTTTTGTGTGATGGGAGGGTTCTCCTTCCCTCCTGCACAGCAGGGGCTGCCCGGGGAGAGGGGCAGCAGCCAACAAGATCATCTGAAAAGTCATTTTTGAGGAGCTCTGTGTCCCACATGTGCCATCAGAGCTGCTGTCCCACCCCTGTGAGCTGCAGTTGTCCCTGGGAGCAGGAAAAGCTTTGGCACCATTGGCTCACAGGACAATCTTTGTTCTCCTGTGACACCCCAGGGTCGAAGGGAGGACAATTGTTGATGGCTCAGATTGCACAAAGGATTCCACCACAGCTTGTCCTGAAAAATTAAGATCTTACAGACATCCACGAGCTGAGTGTCCCTTCCCAGCCTGATTTCAAAGTATTCATCTTTTTGAAATGTTTAATTAAAATTGCCTTAAATTTCAAACCAAAGGTCATCTGAACTGGAAAATAGATTGTTTTCTTCTCCTCCGAGAATGTCAAAACGCTTCATTTTGACAAACTCAGAACTCCTTCCAAAGTTTTTTTTTGACTCGATAAATTAATGAAAACTGACCTCCTCTTAAAGTAAGTGTCAGTTTTGAAAAAAATCTGCATTTTCCAGCGGAAAACCCCACAGCTCATCAAAAAATTCCTATGACTTGTTGTCTGTGTGTCTCTCCTGTGCTGCACTCCCAGTAACTGGGATCCAAGCTGGATTAATTACACTGGGCAAGGAGACAAAGTCAGGAGCAGCACCAGCCTGAGTGGGAAAGTTATTTTTCAGATTCAGAGATAAGTTGAGAACATTTCTCTTTTTGCTTAAGTCTCCCAGTGTGAGGCTGAGCCGACTTTCAAGGTGTGGTGTCCACAGGGGGTTTCTCTGCTGCAACCTGTGACTCTTGAAATTCCCACCTTCCCACCCAGCCTGTGCTCTCTGTTCCTTCCCACTTCCCCTAAAAACAGGCTGCAGCTACTGGGCCTATAAACACCAATTTATTGCTGATGCAATCCAGGAGGGGCTTTGAAAACCCTTGCACCTCAGTAATCCTGAGGAATTCAGCTGGGACCACACACTGATCCAAGATACCCGTGAGGATCCAGACACGTCGGTCTGGAATAACTTCACCACCCCAGGTCTCAGGGGGTGTGTAATGGGGCAGGAGAAGTGGAGTCTATGGGAAAACTCTGGTTTCAGAGAACTCCAGAATCCCAGAATGGTTTGGGTTGGAGGGACCTTAAAGCCCATCTCCTTCCACCCCCTGCCATGGGCAGGGACACCTTCCACCAGCCCAGGTTGCTCCAAGCCCC
>VYXB01003098.1:172890-191404 GCA_013397135.1 Pachyramphus minor | reverse complement strand
GTGTCCAAGGCCAGGTTGGATGGGGCTTGGAGCAACCTGGGCTGGTGGAAGGTGTCCCTGCCCATGGCAGGGGGTGGAACTGGATGGGCTTTAAGGTCCCTTCCAACCCAAACCATTTTATGATTCCATGATTCTATGATGGACCCTCTGAGCAGGATCACAGCCAGGAAAGCAGCTCTGAGGGATGAACACAGAGGCTCAGTGAAAAGCCTCAGCTCAAGGCAGGAAGTCAGGCAGCAGAGTTCATTGCAGTTTACTCCAGAATCCTGTTGTGGTTACTTGGGTGAGCAGTTGGGATCCATCCTGGTGTGGCCTCCACTTCCAGGTCCATAAGAACAGCATTTTCTTGGGCAAGGAATAGTAAAATCTCCCTGTTTTACAGTGGAAATGAGTGTGGGTTGCAGACTGGGAAGAGCCATGGGCAGAGCTGAGGTGTGTCCCCCCATCACACCCAGATGTGGTGGCACCTCCTGAGGCAGCCAGGATTGTCCACATAGAGAGCAAATCAGCAGAGCCAGGGAGCACAGCACAGCCCCCAGGGCCAGTAAAGACATCCACAAGGAGCAATCCCAGGTCTTCAGGCTCAAGTCTGGCTTGTCTCAGTCAGACAAGTGCTGGATTCTACACCTGGGGTGGGGCAATCCTGGATGGGAAACCTGGGGAATGAGAGGCTGAAGGGGAGCACTGTGGGAAAGGCCCTGGGGGTCCTGGTGGGTGCCAGTTGTCCCTGAGTCAGCAGTGCCCTGGCAGCCAGGAGGGACATCCCTGTCCTGGGGGCTCAGGGAGGGGATTGTCCCACTCTGCTCTGCCCTGGGGAGGCCTCACCTCAACATTGGGGCACTTTGGGGGGACACAATGGAGGGAAGATCTAAAGCTGTTAGGGAGGCATCCAAGGGAAGGACTTGAGGATAGTGAAGGATCAGGAGGGATCATGTGAGGAGCAGCTGAGGGCACTTGGTGTGTCCAGCTGGAGCAGAGCAGAGTGAGGGCAGAGCTCAGTGGGGGCTGCAGCTCCTCCCGAGGGGCAGCTCCAGTCTCTGCTCTGGGGGAGCAGGGACAGCACCCAGGGAAGGGCTGGAGCTGTGTCAGGGCAGGGTCAGGGTGGATCTCAGGGAAAGGCTCTTCCCCCAGAGGGTGGTTGGCACTGCCCAGGCTCCCCAGGGCAGTGGGCACAGCCCCAAGGCTGCCAGAGCTCCAGGAGGGTTTGGACAATGCTCTGAGGGACAGGGTGGGATTGTTGGGGTGTCTGTGCAGGGCCAGGGGTTGGATTGGATGATCCCTGGGGGTCCTTCCCATCTCAGCACATTCTCTGTTCCTATGATTCCATGATCCCTGACCCCTTCCCACAGGCTCCTTTGCCCTACACAGTGTGAGGGGCTCCTGTGCTCTGGCTCAGTGCATAAAGATGCTCCTGTTCCTTGCAGATGGAGCCTGTTGTCAGCTCTGTGATTTAGAGCGACTCAGCCCAGGCTGCAGTGAGTGTGTGAACACACAGGGCCTCAGGCATTCCAGGAGCAGATGCAGACACGTGGGCCCAGACCCCCATTTTTTCAGCCAGCAAATGGAGAGAGAACAGTCCATGGGCTCTGGTTCAAACAGGATCTGAAATATCCTCCTGGAAGGGTTTTCCAGAAATAAATGAGATGTATAAAGACTGGAAGCAAGGAAAGAGCCAACACGTGGAGAGCTGCAGCCAGGCACTGTGTGCCCAAGGAAAGGCACTGCTGGGACTCTGCCCTGCAGCCACCTCCTCCTCCCTGAGCCCCTGTGGGGCAGGGCAGAGAAGTCTTACACCCTTTGCCACACACTTTCTCCAGGCCCCTTTATAAGGGCATTCCCAGCAAAGCCATCACTTCTGGGATTCTTACATTTCCAGGAAGGGATTACCAGTGCTTTGTCCCTGACCTGACCCACACTCTATCTCTGCTCCAGTCCAGAACTGCTCAGGTGTTCAGTTCCTGGCTCTGATCCCTGTCTGTGCCATTGCCAGGATGTTAATCTGGACCTCCAGAAACACCAGAGGCCCTTCAGAGGATGATGTGGCTCATGGGATGTCTGGGAGCAGAGACAGAAGCAATCAAAGCATGTGCTCCTGTTTTACACCCCAGGTCTGGGGCTTGCTCAGACTGGGGCCCTGAACATTCAGGCTGTTTCAGTGATTTGTTTGTGCAACGTTTTGTCAGCTGCAGACCCTGGGGAAAGTCTTCTTGTTTCCAAGCTTTATGATGGAAACCAACTGGAGAGCAGCTCTCCTGGAGCCAAATATGTCCCCACCTTGTGCTACTGTCCATGAGTGGGGTCCCTGGACACAACCAGTGCAGCTGAGCATCCCTCACTGGCCCCAGTGTCCTGTCCCCTCTGCCAGGACAGTTCCTGTCCTCAGTTCTGTGCAGCTTTCCCCTGCAGATACAAGGGGAGTGTCCCACAGCCCAGCCCTGGGCACCTCCCTGGCATCTCAGCTCACCTGAGGCTTTCACTTCCCCCACATCTGCCCCTGCCCCAGAGGGTGCCCAGGACAGCCCTCCCAGATCAGAAATCTCATGCCCTGGGTCTCCTCTGGTGTGGAGAAAATGGTGAAAGTGCCTTCTCCAAGAAGAACAAACCAATGAGAAAAGAGAAAACAGAGATCCAAACTTCCAGTTTCAGTTCTTTTCCAGAAAAGGTACAAAACATCTTCAAGTATTGGCCACACAAACCCCCAGCAAGACCTGACCCGAGCCCCACCCCCAGCCTCTCTGCTCCAGATGAAGGACTCACTCCAGCAGCATTTGTATGAGTTGTCCTACAGCCTCTCTTTCTTTTCCCTGACCTGAATGCCAAAATGGCCCTTGGAGGACTGGGGAAGTCTTACTCCCACCCCTGTGGCACCCCCAGCAGTCTGACAGTCTGTCTAAGTCATTTATCCATCCCTGAGCCAGCTGTGGTGGGTGAGGTGACTCCTTCTGGAAATCACCCAGCATTAGGGGCAGGTCAGGGGTATTGTGGGATCTGTGTATCTCAGGGCTGCCCAGTGTGCCTTGGTTCCCCAGTCATCAAATCCTCTCCCCTCCTGCCATAAGCTGGATGTGAGGGATGGTGAGAAGGGGCTGCTGTGTGCACTGGCTGCTTTGGGAAGGAACACATTCAGAGGTCTCTGAGTTGCTAAGGGATAACTGCACAGCACCTTTAGGGGCTTGGGAAGAGGACTTTTCTTCCTGAAAATACCTGTGCTGGACCAAAAATGAAAGTAGGGGAAGAACCTCCTTGGTTCAGGACCCCCAGCCCGGAGGACACTCACATCCCTGGGGCAGGGAGTGCAAACTTGGCTGGTTGTTGTGCTGTGCTTCCAGACATACACCAAAAGCTGCCTGGGGCCTCAGTGTATGAGAGCAGCTGTCCCTTGAGCTGTCTGTGTGTCCTTCCCTTCCCCACACCCCCACAGAGCTGACCTTTCCTGCCACAGGGCCCTTGGCCCCAGGTTGGGCAAAGCTCTGGGATGGGACAGGGGAACTGTTTTTAGCTGCTCTCCATCCTTGGGTACCAACCACTGAGGCTCAGCTGAGCCTCACAGCTCACCCTCCTTAAATCCCAGGAACCCCTGAGCTGGGAATGCCCCAGGAGGTTCCCCCCTCGCCGTTTTATCACGTTTGATTATGTGCTCGTGCACAGCCCCATCATTGCTCCCAGGGAGCCTCCAGGCTGTTCTGGGCATGGGGAGACCCCACTGTCTCCTCTGGGGAACCAAGAAGGACTGGGCTGTTTGGATATAACTCGTTGCATCTGCATTTCTGCCTGCTCAGCTGGACCTGCCCGGGGCACGCGGGAGGTGTGAGCAGGAGGTGACTCTGCCCGTCCCCGTTCCCTTTTGTTGCCAGTTCCCCGGCTCTGCATCCCCATCCTCCGGAGCCATTGGTGTGAGTGGCTTCGTGCTTCCCTCTAGTGGTCCCAGCTCCCCTCCGGAGTCCCTGCTGATCCCCCTGCACAGCTGATCCCACCCTGTCCTTCCCGTGTCCCCCGGGCTCTGGGCAGAGCAGGCACACGAGCAGAGGGACCCGGGGCAGGGTGACCCCGAGGGTGGGTCACAATGTGGCTGCTTGGGTCAGGATACCTCAGCTGGGTGCTCATCCTCAGTGTGACACACCCTGGTCTGTGAGGGGGTCTCTCCTCACCTTGCAGGGTGTTCCTGCCTCTGGGGTGTTGGAAGGTCCTGTCTGAGCACGGGGCCACAGACCTTGGTCACAACAGAATCCAGTGACTGGTGTTTAGAAGTTTGTCCTCCTTGTTCCCCTGAGAGATTTCCAAGTTTTTCCAAAATGCTGGCTCAGCTAAATTTTGGTGCTGGGTCCACAAATGCTGTTTTCTGTCTGGAGACTGGCCCAGGAATACTCCTGGTCTCCTGTTTAAGGACTGTCCAGTGGAGTCAATTCTAAATGCTGGCTCAGCTAATGGAGCAAATCCAGCTTTTGTAGGAGTGTTACTGTTCTGGACTACCTGGGATGGGAGCTCAGGCTTTGCTGGCACAGTAGGTTCTGACTTAAAGAACCCTCTCGATCTTTGAAGAGCTCTTTGGGCTCTCAGCTTCATCAGGGTCTTGGTCAACAGTGACTGAACATGAGTCACAGTGTGCCCACCTGGGCAAGAAGGCCAGTGGGGTGTCACAGCCCCAGGGCAGGGACTGTCCCTGTGCTGGCACTGCTGAGGCACCTCCAGCCCTGGGGCAGCTCTGGGACCTCAGACAAGAGAGACACTGAGGGGCTGGAGGTGTCCAGAGAAGGGAACGGAGCTGGGAAGGGGCTGGAGCAGCAGGAGCAGCTGAGGGAGCTGGGGGGGCTCAGCCTGGAGAAAAGGAGGCTCAGGGGGGACCTTCTGGCTCTGCAACTCCCTGACAGGAGGGGGGAGCTGGGGGGGGTCGGGCTCTGCTTCCAGGGAACAAGGGACAGGAGGAGAGGGAACGGCCTCAGGCTGTGCCAGGGGAGGTTTAGATTGGAGATTAGGGAAAATTTCCCCATGGAAAGGATGGTCAGGCCTTAGCAGGGGCTGCCCAGGGAGGTTTGGAGTCCCCACCCCTGGAGGTGTCCAAGGAAGGACAGGATGTGGCACTGAGTGCTCTGGGCTGGGGACAAGGTGGGGATGGGGCACAGGGGGGACTTGGTGACCTTGGAGGCCTTTCCCAACCTAAGCAGTTCAGGATTCACTGAAGATGGAATGGGCCCCACTGGGGAGGGATGTGTCCAACTTCTGAAGTACAGGGTGGTAAAATGAGAACAGCACAGAGGCTGCTCCAGAAAAAACACATCCCTGGGCTGGCTGGGATAGGAAAGGAAAGGAAACCATGTCTGTCAGTGATGACTTTGTGTCCTACACCAAGAGCATGAACTCAGCAGCTGCTTTCCATGGAGGAAGTCAATCCCATTCCTTCAGGAGCAGTGCAAGGCAAACAGCCTGGCAGCCCCTGAGTGCCCAGCCAGGGGGAGCAGGTCGGGTTTGGTGTCACAGTGAGCACCCACAAACACAAGGGGCAGATGCCAAAGAAGTTCTGATTTGCCCTTCCCTTAGGTCAATGTGTCTCTAACCTGGTTACCTCAGTGAAACAAAGCAACCCAAGCAAGCTGGGAAAGCTGCCTGTGCCTGGCACATGGAGATGGTTCCTCTTTAGCCCCCCAGGTGCTGTTCAGCCCAGCCCAGCTCAGGGACAGGCTGAGGCAGCTGCTGAGTTCATGCTCTTGCTGTAGGACAACAGGGATAAGGTCACATAGGAGCCACACATCCCAGCACTGCAAGATAATTTTAGTGGGGAAGTCATGTTGTGCACTTACATCCCTCTGAGGACTTGGGCCCTGGTAGATTCCATTCATTTCTCCATCACATCATGGTAAAAAGCAAGTGGGAAGATGTGGCTCCAGGCCTGGGAAGTTGTTAGTGAGGCCAATCACGCCTGATAATTAGCACTGAGAGCACTGAGCTCATCCACTTCTCCTCAGCTCAGCATTGTCCTTGTCTTGCTACATTACTTTTTGGCAGTGGCCCAACCAGCACATGAGAGATATTGAACTGACCTTACAGCAGAGCAATAAAGCACGAGCAGAGCATCAACACCCATCCCTAACCCACAGATCTTCAGGAGGCAGCCAAAGACTCTTGTCAACTCTGGTGACCTCCCCATCTCCCCAGAGCCCTGAATGAGCCAGTTTGCCAGAGGAGGGGCTGGGCAGACCCCTGGGCAGGATGGCAGCACCCCTTGGTGTTGGGTCTTCAGGAGGAACAAAGGTGATTTTTTTTGGGAGGTTTTCCTGTCTGGTCTCTGCAAGATGCCCAAGTTCATTGCACCATTTCTAGCCTTGACTTTCTGTTCCTGTACAAGGAAACCTCCATGTTGTAGCTGTGCCCCTACATTTACATCCACTCTTAAAATCCACAGGGTTCAGTGATGTGCAGGGAGCACCATTAATTTCCCCAGCATGAGAAGCAGCTCAAAAGCCTGATAGGTTTTATTTTAAAATAAATTAGTAAAGGAATAAGAAATAATAAGTAAAGCCCTAAAGAAAACAGCAGCAGTGTTTGCACAGGACAGTGGTGTATGTGTGTGTCCCAGCTGCTGAACAGAACTAAAGAATCATAGCAGACTTTGGGTTGGAAAGGACTTTAGAGGTCATCTAGTCCTCTTGCCATGGGCAGGGACACCTTCCACTAGCCCAGGTTGCTCCAAGCCCCATCCAATCTGACCTTGGACACTTCCAGGGATCCAGGGGCAGCCACAGCTTCTCTGCCCAACCTGTGCCAGGGCCTCCCCACCCTCACTGTAGAAAACTTGTTCCTTATATCTAGTCTAAGTCATAGAATCATAGAATCAATTGGGTTGGAAAAGACCTCGGAGATCATCAAGTCCAACCCTTGGTCCAACTCCNAGCCTCCTCTTCTCCAGACTAAACAACCCCAGCTCCCTCAGCCTCTCCCCACAGCTCTTGTGTTCCAGTCTCTTCACCAGTCTTGTTGCTCTTCTCTGGACCCACTCCAGCACTTCAATATCTTTCCTGAACTGAGAGGAAAGTTCAGGAAATGATCTAAGTCATTTCCCTTTCACTTTAAGACCATCACTCCTTGTCCTACCACAACAGGTCCTGCTAAAAAGTTTGTCCCCATCATTCTTCTGGGACCCCTTCAAGTACTGCAATAGATCCCTCGATGGCCAGGACAGGAAGGGTGAGGACAGTGACACTGCCACACATGGGGAGAAGCAGGAGATGCACAGTGATGGTCTGGCCCTGCACAGAGCCTGAAGCCCCAGCTCTGTCACGCTCTGTGTGGCTGATATTGGCTGCTGGTGTCAGTCGGGGCATTACCAGGGCTTTTCTCTGTCCTCTGGTGCCAGAGCCTTCAAAGGAATATCGCCTTTGGTCTCAGATCATAGAATTTCTGAGTTGCAAGGACCCACAAGGATCATCCAGTCCAACCCCTCACCCTGTGTGGGCCACTGACCCTCCCCTGGTGCTGGTGACAGCCAGGAGTCCCTGGCAGGACTGTTCTGCCCTGGAAACACAGAACAGTTCAGAGGTTGGGTGTGGGACCCTCACCAGATCCCTGTGGCATGTGGCCCAAAATCCAGAGCCAAGAGGTGTCCCCAGTGCAGAACCTCCTGTCCCACAGCTCCCTGTTCCTGCACAGCTCCCAGGGTGTCAGAGGCAGCGCTGTGACATCCCAGTGCCCGTGTTAAAGAGGGGTCAGTGCCTCCCAGGGCTCAGTGCAGCCTCTCCAGCCCTGTGACACTGCCAAAGCTTCCCAAAGTGCCTGGCTCAGCACGGGCTGTGTCTGGTGTCACACCTGGAAGCCTCTGATGTGTGTGTGTAATGAGCTGGTGATTACTGGGCCAGATGGCCGAGGTCAGGGCTGGGTCAGGACCCTGCTGGAGCCGCTTGTGTGAGCAGCACTTAATGCAATCACTTGACAGGGACCAAGCAAATTTGCATCTGCTGGACGCACTCCCTGCGGGTTGTGCTGTAAATAACGGAGCATTTGGGAGCAGGGGCACAGTCACATTCCTGCCTGTGGACAGGACACATCTGCAGTGCCAACCCCAGCCAGGTGTTCCCCTCCCAGTCTGGAGCAGCTTTAGCTCCTCGGGCAGAGAAGTGAGTCCCACTGACAGAGCTCAGGGTGGCCGAGTCCTTCAGGGAGTCATTGTCTCCACTGCCTTGTGTCAGGGACATCAGCCCTGAAATCACTGCCACAGGAACTGCCCAGTGCCAGCCTGGACCTCCAGCTGTGTCCCCTGAAAACACATCATGGGAAGAGCTCACAGAGCTCACTGGGGTCCCAGCCCAGGCTGTGGAGGAAATATCCCAGCAATGAGAACCAGGGCTGAGTGTCCATCTGCCTCTGGAAACTGAGGAGATGCCTCTTGTTCATGAGGACATTTGTTCCTGACATCATTTCTGAGCAGGGTCCATGGTATGGAGAGCCCCAGAGCTCCTGCTGTGCCTCCTCCATCGCAGCTGGGAGAGAGGAGAGGACACGAGCAGAGGCTGCTGCTGAGCCTCCCCTTGCTCTGGGAGGGCTCTTGGCTCCTGGCTGGGTCCTTTTTGGCCAGCAAAGACAGAGAGAGCCCTGCCAGACAGAAGCCACCCTGTCCCTGAAGATCTCCTCTTGGGTTTCCTGCCTTTGCTGTTCTCCCCAACTCCCAAAAAGCACCAGAGGTTTAATTTGTCACCTCAGACAAAAACTGATTTATCCTCTACCTCTGGACTGTGAGACAGGATTTCCACTCTTAGCAGTGTCAGGCTCAAATAATTCAGTTCTTAAATGCTCTGACTCCTCCCTTATGAAACAAATCCTTTAGAAACCAATCAGTGCCCCCCAAATCGTTGTCACTGGCCAATTTGAAGATACTTTGGGAGCCTCAGTATTACTTTTGTACCTGAAAAAAGAAAGAGCCAAGATGATGTTGCCAGTTATAAAGACAAAGCCAAACACAAAGGTGGACATGGAGCTGCTTCATTCCATGTGAAAATCCATCCTCTGCCAGTCACTGTCCCAAAACCAGGCTGTGGGGCTGCAGGACTGGCTCTTGCAGCCAGAGCCACGTGGAATGGAGGAACCCTGAGCCTCCTCCCACCTTTCCAGTCTGCAGCACGACACCCTCATGCTGAGCTCAATGCCAAGGCTGGGGAATTAGCTGGGGTTCCTTCACCTCACTGAAAACACAGACAGACACTACCAAATCCTAATTACCTCATTGTCTCAAAGATACTGAAGGCAGGACACACCAATGCAGGTCTGGGGTAACCCACATTCAGAATATCCTCTGGAGAATCTATTGCTGAACCCTCTTGCTTTTGACTTAAGAAATCCCTCAGGAGAACCACCCTGCTTTTATCTTTTTTTTTTTTAAAATATTATTTTATGGATCGATTCACTGCAACTTTATTGGCAAAAAATAGCTCCTGCTCACGTGTGAGCTGTGTGTGCCATTGTCCCATTATAAAGCCATTGTCATGTTGTTATTGTTATATTGTCATTTCATAAAATGACTGAAAACATGAAGGTTTTATGGGAAATGCTTAATCTTGGATACTTGGGATTATTAACTGAAAAGGACTCTGGGCACCATTTTATGTTATTTTTATTTATTCAGCCACCCAGCCCTTTGTTCTCTAATCTCCCAGGAGCAGATAACATTTCCCAGCCTTATCACAGCTGAGAACAGCAGGGAGGGCACAGAACCTGCTTTGGTCCCATCCCTGCCTGTTTGATTCACGTTATTTGGGCCAAGACAGAATCCCAGGATGTGCTGAGCTGGGAGGGACCCCCAAGGCCCACCCAGTCCAACCCTCAGCCCTGCACAGGCCCAGCCCCAAGAGTCACCCCCTGTGCCCCAGAGGAGCAGCCAAACCCTCCTGCAGCTCTGGCAGCCTTGGGGCTGTGCCCACTGCCCTGGGGAGCCTGGGCAGTGCCAACCACCCTCTCGGGGAAGAACCTTTCCCTGAGATCCACCCTGACCCTGCCCTGACACAGCTCCAGCCCTTCCTACAGATCCTGTCGCTGGATATCAGAGAGAAGAGATGAGAGGAGATTCTCTGTTCTTGGCCCCTCCTGGAGGAGCAGAGCTCACACCAGCAGTTCCACTGGAGCCCTCACCAGGCTCTCAGCACTGAGAAACCTGGAGGGACACAGGGACAAGATGGTTTGTTCTTCTGTGAGGGACAAATGCAAAACGAGGCAGGATCTGACCTGAAATAACCTGGCAGCAGTTCTGCAGCACAGAACCTGCCTTGGCTGGGGGGACCAGGGAAATGAGAGGGGCAAACATCACCTGCAGGCACCTCCAACAGCCTCAGGAGCTCCACTTCAAGGAAACTGTGAAGCAGCTGGAGAGAACCCTGAGGACAGCAAGAGGAATGATCAGAGGCCTGGAAACATTCTCCAAAGGAAGACAGGAAGAGAGGGCAGGTTTAGCTCAGAGAAAGGGAGGCACTGTATCGATCTGGGAGGATGTGAAGGATTGGACAGAAAGGACAAAGATGTGCTCTACGTGCCTGGGGTGGATAAGGAAGGAGGAAATGAACTTAAACCACACGAGAGAGATTCGTGGCAGCACCTGAAAAGCCCTTCCAGCAGGATGGATAAAGAAGCACTGCTGTAGATTGCCTGGGGAAGGTGTGGAGTTTCCATCACTGGGAGTCTTAGAAGTTAAGGAAATATCTCCCAGGGATATCAGGACATCCCCCTGCAGTGGTAACTCCATTTATCACGGCTGTCTGGCCCTGAGTGAACCCACTGCCTCCCTGTGGAGGTGCCCCAGGAGCAGGACCTGTCTGAGGTGCCACCCACGAGCCAGCACAGGGGCTGCTGCTGGCAGGGAAGTGCCCAGTGTCCCTCCTTTGCTCGCTGGCCAGCAAGCCAAGAGCAACAAACTGGGAAAAAAAGCAGAAGAATGGAGACAGTTTGTGTGCAGAAACACTGAGAAGTAAATCCCCAGAATAAAAGATGGCAAAATAAATCTCTGTCCCCAGGCTGGGGAAAATGAGAGTGCAAAGAGCTTCATCAAGGCTTGGCTCTGTGGTGAGTGCACCAAAAGGGCAGGTACAGCTTGGGTACAGCCCTCCTTGCTGTCCTGCTTCCCCCTCGGGACAGAGGTGACAGACACAAGCCCAGAAGAAGGTATTTCTTCCAGGACCATCAGACCAAAAATGACCAAGTGGCTGATGCTTTTCCCACATAAAAAAAGCTGGAAGTGAATTGCCGACAGCCCGTGGCATCCCCAAATTGCAGTAACGTGCAGTGAGAGGGTCCTGACTCAGCGCAGCCTGGAGATTCCCAGAGGAGCGGATCCCTCCCTCTTTCCCGGGCCCCTGAGCACCGGGATGTCTGGAGGGACCCTGGGAATGGCTGGCAGGAGGAAGGCGCTGCCTGGCCGGGTTTGTGGCAATGCCAGCTTGCCCTCTAGTGGCCCCGCTCCCAAACGTCCCTCCAGCTGCACCGGGCGCTGGGATTGGGAATGGTTTTCCAGAGCTGTCGAGGACGCGCAGCTGGGGCTGAGGGGGACGGGAGGTGCATCTGCTTCAAATCCTCTTCCTTCCTAAGGGGCTTCACCCCCATGTTCGTACAGTTCACTGTGTTTGGCACCGGCTGAGCTGCCTCTTCCTCCTCGTCCTCCCCCTCCTGAGGAGCTCCAATTACCTGTGGAGGGGTTTGGGAGGGCTGGAGCTCTGAGGGACCCTCTGCAGCAGCAGGGAAAGGGAGGTACTTTGCAGCCCAGGCAGCCTCTGCTCTCCCTCCCAGCATTTATTGAAGTTTGGGACAGGTTGGACGTTTCCCACCGCAGGAACCTGCAGTGACATCGTCCCTGGTGGTGTCACTGGGTAACTCCAAAGCAGCTGCACTCAGACTGAAGAACAGTCATCTAACAGTGAGATTACAATTAATTCTGCTGAAGGGAAACCATTACTCTCCCAGGGCTAAATGGAGGATAGAAAGTCGAAGTGTTTAGAGCAGAGGGAGAGGGCACAGCTTCCGAGGGCTCGCTGTGCTGTGTGACCTGTGGGCTGGATGGACATCCCTGCCCTGCAGACCTGGGGGCAGGAAGGTACCTCATGTGCAGATGGGCTTTCCCAGCCCCTCCACAACCTGCTGTGTGGGTCCAAGAACTCCAGCCCCAAAATCTCTGCCTTCCCACCCTGGATCCCTGGAGCAGCCCCTCCACAGGTGCTCACAGAGCCATAACCCTGGATGGAGGGACAGACTGGGAATGAGGGGCTGGAGAGCAGTGCTGGGAAAGGGCCCTGGGGGTCCTGGTGGTGCCAGTTGTCCCTGAGTCAGCAGTGCCCTGGCAGCCAGGAGGGACATCCCTGTCCTGGGGGCTCAGGGAGGGGATTGTCCCACTCTGCTCTGCCCTGGGGAGGCCTCACCTCAACATTGGGGCACTTTGGGGGGACACAATGGAAGGGAGAGATTGAGCCATTGGAGAGTGTTCAAAGGAGGCAAAGAGATGGGGAAGGACCTGGATTTGGAGCCGTGTGAGGGCACTGAGGGCACTTGGGGTGTTCAGCTGGAGCAGAGGAGCCTGAGGGGAGAGCTCAGTGCAGTTCCAGCTCCCTGGGCAGGGGCAGAGCAGGGCAGGACTGAGCTCTGCTCTGGGGGGACCAGGGACAGCAGCCAGGGAAGGGCTGGAGCTGTGTCAGGGCAGGGTCAGGGTGGATCTCAGGGAAAGGTTCTTCCCCCAGAGGGTGGTTGGCACTGCCCAGGCTCCCCAGGGCAGTGGGCACAGCCCCAAGGCTGCCAGAGCTCCAGGAGGGTTTGGCTGCTCCTCTGGGGCCCAGGGGGTGACTCTTGGGGCTGGGCCTGTGCAGGGCTGAGGGTTGGACTGGATGGTCCTTGGGGTCCCTCCCAGCTCAGCACATTCTGTGACTCTGTGAACCCCCTGCCTGTGGCACCTCCAGCAGAGCGGTGAGGACGAGCATCACTGCCAACACCACTGTGAGCAAAGGGTTAAATGATACAACTCTCCTTTCCCTGTGAATAGATTTTGCTCTGCTCTCCTGCAATACTGTTTATCAGCAATTGCAGGCTCTAAAATCCCTACTTTACAAGTGCAGCATAACCTGCCAGTTATAATTGGTTGAATTATACCTCATCCCTGATGCAACTCTTGATGAGTCGCCGCCTCAGCCAGAGAACTGATAGGAGACAACTTTATGGCTCTCTTGGAAAACACAATTATAAATTGCATCCCCACCACAAGCCCTGGGAAAGGTTTAACTCTTTCACTGCAGCTCTCAAGGCAAGAGGGATTCACTGCCAGTCCCTTCCCAGCAGGAAGGGAAAAGAGGAGAGACAAATCACTGATAAAGGTCTTCAGAGAGACCTGATAAGAAATAATAAATAGGAAAAGAGGGATGCACTGGCCTAGTTCCCATTTAAACAAGAGCTTGTCAACAAACAGGAATGGGATCAAGTGTGTCTTGGCAGGAAAGCTGCAGGGCAAGGAGAGGTACCAGGGTACCCACTAGGCTTGGCCACCATCAGCTCTACAGCCTGGGTCAGGTTATCTCATGACCCCAGCCCTGCTGGAGCCACCCTGGTCCCAAATCCTTCATTGGGATGGGTGACCTGCTGGTTTTCAATTAGTCCTCTTTTCCTCTCCAGCTCTGCACTGTTGGAATTAGGAACCAACAATCAGCAGGACTGAATGCCCTGTGCAGACAGAACCAGGATGGCTCAGGGGTGCAGCACCTCCCCTGCATGGACCAGGGCTGATGGATCACCACAGCAAACCAGCC
Organism: Pachyramphus minor; assembly: GCA_013397135.1. Taxonomy (NCBI): domain Eukaryota; kingdom Metazoa; phylum Chordata; class Aves; order Passeriformes; family Tyrannidae; genus Pachyramphus; species Pachyramphus minor. The sequence goes on along the minus strand of VYXB01003098.1, from coordinate 177,653 downwards.
CAGCCCACATCAGTCACTCCTGCAAGGCCCTGGGTGCCAGGGCTCACGGGCACTGGAAGGGGGTCCAGGAGCCTCTCTGCTGCCAGGGCTGGGCTTTGGGTGCAGCAGGACCTGCTTCTGCCTCCCCTAAAGCAAAGTGTCCTGAGCTGCACCTGTGCCCAGCCACTGCAGGGGGTTAAATCCTGCTCCAAGGTCAAGTCATCACTAATCCTTGTGACAAAAGGCTGCCTGGGTTTTGTGCTGCTTCTCTTGAGTGATATGGCAGGGAACAGAGGGGCAAAGCCCACACAGCCGCAACCAACACTGCCAGGCTTTCAGCCAGGGGGCATTTCCAAACTGCCTCCCCTGTCTTCAGAGACAAAATTAGTTCCCTTTCAAAAATAGAGAGAAAGAAAAATGTCTTGACTTCACTTTAGTCATTTGAAATGGGCCTGGAAGCAGCTGCCTGTCCTGGTCACCCCTGTGCTCCAGGAAGAACAATTCTTCTGCAGGAGGTTCCCAGAGAAGCTGTGGCTGCTCCATTCCTGGGAGGGTTCCAGGCCAGGTTGGATGGGGCTTGGAGCAACCTGGGCTAGTGGAACCTGTGGCAGAGGGGTGGATTTAGATGGATATTTAGTTTAACTTTAAGGTCCCTTCCAACCCAAACCATTCTGTGAGTCTGTCGCTCTACAAGACCACCAGAACATCCCAGCAAGTGCACCAGGTCCCCTTGTTAATTAAGTTAATTAGGTGAGAGCTTTAAAGGCACTTCAGAAGTAAATGTGAATTGTGCTGGGCCATCCTCAGCCATAAACCTTTCCTATGACACCGTTCAGAGTTTACTCTGCAGAGGGCCCAAAATGAAGTGTGTGACAGAGCTCCCCTTGTACCCTGGGAAACACTTCATCCTTCTCCCACTGGACCCAAAGTGACCTCACTGACTGGCATTTTCACAACCTGGATGGCTCCAAGCAGCTTGAGAGGAAGCTCTGGAAAGCCTCTCCTGGTGCTGTCTCTGATGACCTCTGGCTCCCAGCAGCACTTCAGCTCAGACCTTCTGAAGGTACCAGCTGGTGACCCAGAGCCCAGCACAGAGCAGCCCGGGGCTCCTGGCACCAAGGGAGGCCCAGAGAGCTGCCCAGAGACCATGGCAGGACTGGATGGGCATGGAGGGTGTCCCTGGGGTGCTGGGTCACTGCCCAAAGCCATCAGACTGGTGCTCCTGGGCAGGTGCTCAGGAGTCTTGGCCAAGAATGGCCATACCCAAACTATCCCTTCCCAGCAGTGCCCACCTCCAACACAGCATTCTCCAGCCACAGCCACGGCTCCCTCTGTCCTGCCAACCCCCAGAGAGGATCTGCACCCAGGCAGGGCCCATGTGGAGCAGCTCTTGCTGTGTCTGCTCCCCACCCGGGTCTCTGCACAGGTACAGCCAACAGCTCAGTCCAGCATCTTGCTCCCTCCAGGGTTCTCCCCTTGGAGCTTCCATCAGGAAAGGTTGCATTGAGTTTTCATCCCAGGGAGAAAAAACTGCAGGGCTCTTCCTGAGCCTCTCTAACCCTGAGTGCCCCAGAGAGTGGTGCTGCCAGCCCAGGATGGGGTGAGTCAGCAGGAGGCTGGAGATCACCCACCTTCCCTGCACCTTCTGCCCTCCCCACTCAGCTCCTGCTGACTCAGGGCTCAGAAACATCTTGGAGCAAATCAACCCATCTCCTCTTTCCAAATCCTTTGAAATACAGGCCCAGAAATATTTACAGTCTCTCTGCCTGTCCCTGACCTTCAGCTTTTATTTGCCTACGTAAATTTTGTTCTATTCTGGAGCTACAAGTTTCATATCAGGGCAGTTCAATCTTTATGAGGATAAAGTGTTTGCAGGGCTCTTAAGCAGCTTAACGTGAGCATGTGTGGGAAAGATTAACAGCTTTAGAAGTTGGAGCAGTTAAGTGACAATATAAAGAGAAAGGAAAGAGGAAAACACCATCAATCTAAAGCAGCACCAGGAATATCTGAGATGAATTACTGAGGGCAACCAGCTGCCAAGCCCAGCAGTGCCTCAGGGAGATGCTCTGATGACCAGTGGAGCCTTCTCAGGGGAGAGGGAAAGACTGAGCAGCTTGGAGGGATCATCTTCTCTACAGCTCCTGAATTTGAGAAATACTAATTATCACAGAAACATTGGGTTTAAGGAAACCAGCTTAAAACAAGCCCTCAAATTCCCTTCCCTAGAGCTTTCCAGGGCAACACCAACAAGAGAACCCTGTGAAACCTCCTGCTTTGGTCCCAAACATCTGCCCTGGGCTCAGGGCAGGGCTCAGTGGGAAGGGATTTCCTGAGCTCCCCTTGGCCAATGCCAACGTCCTGCAGCCTGTCCCCTCTGCAGGGACAGGGATCTTGGTGCTGCCTGGGGGAACAGCTCATGGTTCACCAGGGATGAGGAGAGAGACATGGACACCCTCCAGCAGAGAGGAAAACCCTCCAGCCAAGACCCCAAAACCTCTGGGATAAACTGGAGGCAAACCCCAACACGGATTTCTGAGCTGGATTCCCTCAGGGATTTGCACATTTGTGACCATCACCTGGTGTTCTGTTCTAAGCACACAGCTGAGTGGAGGAAGGAGGAGGCAGACCCTTAGCACAGCTAAATATGGGCTTCTTCAAGCCACTGCCAAGCCCTTGGAGACCAAAGTCATCCCACAGGCTGTGGCTGCCCCACAGGGCTCAGGAACCAGCTCCCTCCTTGTCTCCCCATTGAAAGCATCTCCTGGGACACTCAACCTTCTTTCTGCTGAGGAGAAGCTCCCAGGGGGTTATTGCAGGTCTGATGGACACAGAGACCACCCCATCAGAGACCCAGTGCTGTCCCCAAGGTGAGGTGGCAAAAGAGCAGATAAGAAGTGTCAGAAGACAAGCCAAACATCAGAGGCTGGGTTTTATTTGAGTGTGAGTCACTGCACCTGCACAAGGGAACAAAAACCCCTGTCAAGATATTGGTTGCAAAACACAGAGTCATGCAAGGACAAAGGCTTTTATGACCTCTGGAAACCAGCTGATGTCTGTGTTCCTGACTTTCCTAACATGCAGTTATGGGATGATGCTGCTTGTCTTCCAAGACAAGGGGCTGGTTTAGTAATGAATGGCTGCAGATTTTTCTGGTGGTGCCCCTGGAAATTGGCTGTTTGGCTCCAGGGTTTGACTGCACACACAAAGGGAGCCACAGAGCAGAGCCTGGGGGGTGATACAGGACACAGGAGGCATCAGGAGAAACAGGGAACAGCACTGAAGGTCAGGAAGCAAATGCTGGAGATGCTCTTGCCAAAATCAAACATCATGGCTTTGGCAGGGAGGAGACTCCACTGGGACAACTCCCAGAGCAGCACCTGGGCTTGGATGTGCCAGGAGATTGTTTGCTGTGTGCTGGGCTGTGGGGTAGAAGAAGAAGCCAAGTGCCTACTGCAGTGTTAATGATGCTCCTTCTGTAGGGTCTCCCTTTCCCCTGCACATCCTCACTCTCTTCCTTCTGAGCCTCTTCCACTGCACACGAAGGGCAGAGAGAGGAAACCCCCTGTTGGCCAAAGCAAAGATCAGGAGGTGACAATCTCCACCTTAACACTGCTGAATGTGGATTTTATACCAAGGGCAGAGTGACCATTTCAGAGCTGGGCACTCTCACACATCCCTGGAACTCCAGCTGCCCTGGCTGACAGGGAACTGGACAAATCCCAGCTAATGGTTGACATTCAACCCTGATTTTGTCAGGGAATTTTTCCCTTTGTAGAGCCTGGTAGGAGGCCTGGCCCTCCTGGCCCTTGTCCCGGTGCCTGGGGTTTTCACCAACATCTGACCTTCTCCAAACATGTTGTACATGAGTCATTCCTGCCTTTCTGGGATCCAAAAGATGCAGAGGTTAGTGACAGACACCTGCTGCCTGGAGAGCTTCAACAACAACATCCTCTGAAGCACCATTAGTGGAGCTGGGGAGTGTTTGTGGATGGACAGTATCTCTCTTGGAAAATGCCTGCACATCAAAGCAGAACTTTTCCTCCAGGGTGGTGCTTTTGACAAATTTCAGCATTGGATAAAAAGATGGAACCAAAGTATTTGGGTGAGGTCAGAGGGCTCCACTCCAGGGCTGCTGGAATTTCCCTTGATGAGGAAGCCCAGAATTGCAGTAGCACCCAAACACCCAGATTACATCAAAATGGAGTAGTTTGTTTATCCTGCTGTGGGGCCTTTTCCTGTGTTTTTGTTCTGTTCTCAGTTCAGACCCAACGAGCTCCCTGCCAGTGGAACAGGACATGTGACTTCAAAGCAAAGCCTGACCAGTGAAGAATTGCCCAGGTCCACAGGGCCCACAGCAAGGACAGAGAGCTCCCCAGGACAGAGCAGGGCAGTGGGAGGTTACCAAGCCCAACAACTGCATTTCAGTGCCTGGTGTGTTCCTCTGCTCCCTGAACCAAGTCCAGGCTGTTTTCCAGGGAGAATAAACCCCCCTCTGTGCATCAAGGGAAATCTGCACTATGCAAACAATAAAGATAACAGGGACAGATAACTTCGCAGGCTGTTGTTTTTACATCTTGGCAGGAGTAGAAATAAGCCTGAACAGTTGCCTTAGAGATGGGAGAAACCTGTGGATGGGGCTGGAAATCAGTGTGCCAGGTGAAGTGCTGGGACTGAGTCAGCTCCTCACTGCACAGGAACCTTTCCCTCCCTCCATCCATCCATCCCTCCATCCATCCCTCCAACCATCCTGCCAGCCATCCCTCCATCCATCCCTCCATCCATCC
>VYXB01003098.1:151848-162813 GCA_013397135.1 Pachyramphus minor | reverse complement strand
AGTTGCAGAGCCAGAAGGTCCCCCCTGAGCCTCCTTTTCTCCAGGCTGAGCCCCCCCAGCTCCCTCAGCTGCTCCTGGTGCTCCAGCCCCTTCCCAGCTCCGTTCCCTTCCCTGGACACCTCCAGCCCCTCAATGTCCTTCCTGACATGAGTGGCCCAGAGCTGGAGATCTTTCTCTGCTGCTTGGTTGTTTTACAGCACCCAATTCATGCTGATCTAGGACAGAGCTAGTGCAAACTGCAGCAAAGCTATTCAGAGAAAGAAAAATAAAAGTGCCATGTATACAGATGAACCAGCCAAAAGCCCATGAAAATCTGAAACTTTTCAAGTATTAGACCATAACTTCTCCAATAAAAGCTGTAGAACGTGACAGTTTCAATGTTTATCCATTTTTTACCAGCTTCTTTGAAAATAACAGAAAGAAGCCCTTCCCTTGGATTGGCTCCGAGGTCTGGAGGAGCTTTTTGTTCCTATCAAACCCACCTTCAGCACAGGGATCTTACTCATCACCAAGAAACAGCAGCACGTGGGTCAGGGCAGCCTCTGGTATCAATACAGGCTGGGGGATGAAGGGATGGAGAGCAGCTCTGGGGAGAAGGACTTGGGATGCAGGAGGGTGAAAAGCTGGACATGCCCCAGCTGTGGGCACTGACAGCCCAGAAACCCCTCTGGGCTGATCCCCCAGTGTGGGCAGCAGGGAGGGGGTGATTCTGCCCCCTCAGGTGAGACCCCCCTGCAGAGCTGCTCCAGCCCTGGGAACAGCAGCACAAGGACCTGGAGCTGCTGGAGAGAGTCCAGAGGAGGCCCCAGAGATGCTGCAGGGCTGGAGCCCCTCTGCTCTGGAGCCAGGCTGGGAGAGCTGGGGGGGTTCCCCTGGAGAAGAGAAGCTCCAGGGACACCTGAGAGCCCCTTGCAGGGCCTGAAGGGGCTCCAGGAGAGCTGGAGAGGGACTGGGGACAAGGGATGGAGGGACAGGACACAGGGAATGGCTTCCCAGTGCCAGAGGGCAGGGAGAGATGGGAGATTGGGAAGGGATTGTTGGCTTTGAGGGTGGGGAGGCCCTGGCCCAGGTTGGGCAGAGAAGCTGTGGCTGCCCCTGGATCCCTGGAAGTGTCCAAGGCCGGGTTGGACGGGGCTGGGAGCAACCTGGGCTGGTGGAAGGTGTCCCTGCCCATGGCAGGGGGGGGCACTGGATGAGCTTTAAGGTCCTTTCCAACCCAAATCAGTGTGAGATTCCATGAAAAAGGATGGATCTGTGGATTGAGGTTAACTTCCTACAGTGCTTCCTGCTGCAGATCTCTCCTGGCTCTATTCCTCCACCATCCCAAAGCAGCAACTCCCCAGTGTCCCAGTTCCAGGCTGATGAGGCAGGTGAGTGGCACAGGCAGATTTTGCCTCCATAGATCACCATGAACTCCTCAGGACAAGTCAGGACACAATTGGGGTGGGAATGTCCCCAGCTCAGCCACACATGGAAAGCAAAGCCTGTGGCAGCGCAGGGTGAGGCTGGACACACACCACAACTGCACCAGCACTGGCTCCACTTTCTGCATATTTTGGGACACCCAATTTGCAGGATAACCAGCAATATATCAACCTGCACACTGACCCAGAAAAACAGGAAGAGAAAATCCTGTGGATTCGTGACGAGGCAGAGCAGATTCCTCTGCTGGCACAGCCAACCCCCCCACCAGTTCCTCCATTAAGACACTGACTTTTCTTTCCATTTTTTTTTCCACAGAAAGGAGACAGAAAGAGAAATTACTCTTGTTTAACAGTGCTGGGATTTAAATAGTCCCAATTAGTCATAGGATAGATGTGCATGAGCTGCTTGTTGCCCGTGCTGCTGTTTTTCACTTGGAGATAATTTTCTTCCAGAGTTGATGAGAGGGCTGGGCACAGTCACTTTGGAATAGGAAAGGGCAGAGTTTTAAAACTGGTTTTAACATGAGGCTTATAGTTTATGGAATGTATCAAAAATCATGAGGGAAACCTGAAAGCCATAAGGGCTGCTCCATCCTTCCTGTGTGAATATTTCTGTTAAGCTGGATACAACCACAGAACCATGGAAGGGGTTGGGTTGAAAGGATATTTAATGACCATCATCTTGTTTCAAGGTCCTGCCATGGGCAGGGACACCTTCCACTGGAAATACTGTGAGCAAAACATTACAGATGGTTCTGGATAGAGGACTCTGCAGAGACAAGAGGGAATTTTCCAGCCTGAAAGCCTCATGTGCTGTCCTTGCCAAAGCCCCTGAGTCAGGGAGAGTGTTCAGAGTGTCAGGAAGGTGTTCCCTGGGATCAGGGAACACTCTGGGTGTGCACTCCTGGTGGGTGCCAGTTGACTCTGAGTCAGCAGTGCCCTGGCAGCCAGGAGGGACATCCCTGTCCTGGGGGCTCAGGGAGGGGATTGNNAGCAGCTGAGGGCACTTGGTGTGTCCAGCTGGAGCAGAGCAGAGTGAGGGCAGAGCTCAGTGGGGGCTGCAGCTCCTCCCGAGGGGCAGCTCCGATCTCTGCTCTGGGGGAGCAGGGACAGCACCCAGGGAAGGGCTGGAGCTGTGTCAGGGCAGGGTCAGGGTGGATCTCAGGGAAAGGTTCTTCCCCCAGAGGGTGGTTGGCACTGCCCAGGCTCCCCAGGGCAGTGGGCACAGCCCCAAGGCTGCCAGAGCTCCAGGAGGGTTTGGCTGCTCCTCTGGGGCACAGGGGGTGACTCTTGGGGCTGGGCCTGTGCAGGGCTGAGGGTTGGACTGGATGGGCCTTGGGGGTCCCTTCCAGCTCAGCATATTCTGGGATTCTGTGATGTGCAAACTGCTCATCTCTCTCCAAAGTCCTGTATTTATACCCTTTCTCCCAGCAAACCTGCAGCTGGAGGATGTGGCCCAAATGGGTTTTAAGCCCTGGTTTGCTGGAAACCAGACTGTGAAGCTTTGCCATGAGGGATGTGCTGGATGAACACTCCTTTAGTGAGTGAGTGGCACAGGTTTAGGACAGGAGCCACGTGGCCCCAGTAACCTGGCACAGTGTCTCTGCCCACAGGGCTGTGGGGGTGTCTGGCAGCCAAAACAGTGCCCAGAATGGCACAGCAGGGCTTTTATTTTAAGGCTGCCCTGTGTAGTCCCACACAGTGATACACAGTCCCACGATAAGGAATGTTAATAATACTCCCCTCTCTGCCAGGAATAGAGTCCCTATCTCCAAACCCCACTGCTCTAATCAGCAGAAACAAAGCCCAGTGGATGAAAACAACAAACCCGGGACCTCGGGAAGTATTTGGATTCAGGAAAGACTAAATATTTAACTTGTGAGGCCAATGCATCCTGGAATGTATGGGGCACTCCAGGCACAGCTCCCCATTGTCCAGGGGCCACAGGGGAAAGTCCTCTTATCCAGGCCATGTCCTGCAGGGCCACCAGGCTGCCCCAGTGACCCCAGTGCTCACCCTGGGCTGGGAGGCCAGGAGATCCTTGCAGAGGTGAGGGTGTTTTCCATGAAGGGTGTCACAGCAGGAGCAGCTCAGGGCTGTACATGCTCAGAGTGGTGTTGCTCATCTTTGAGAGAGAACAGTCCCAAACCTCTGCCTGCTCTGTTCTGCAGATTGCATCGTTGTTTGCTGCTTGCTGCCACAACCATCCCACATTTATTAGCCCCTGGAGAGATCTTTCTGGCTAAGGGAGCATCTGCCAACTTCTCCCTTCCATAAGGAAAAGCAAACTATGCCCTGCATGGCCCATGCCCAGGTGTGGGCAGTGGGAGCCCTGCCAAGCAGGGAAGCACCTGGGGTCAGTTCCCATGGTCAGCCCAGCTCTGTGTTCACAGACCCCTGCCCAGCCCTCCCTCTCTGCAGGAACCTGGGCCTCTCCTGGCACCTTTGTGACATCACCAGACTGGTCTCACTTGCTCGGACACCTCTGGCCACTCTCCAGCTCCTGACACCTGAGTCACACCCCCAGCAAAACTAAAGCTGAAGATCAGAGGTTTTGCTGCTGAAACCAACTGCCCAGTGCCCAAGTGCTCAGAGCGTGACCTCTCCTGGAAACCACTCTTGCCAAGGGTTTGGCTGGGTCCTGAGCAACCTGGGCGAGCGGAAAGTGTCCCTGCCCATGGCAGGGGGTGGCCTCTGCCAACCCAAACCAGTCTGTGATTCCAGGATAAAGATGTCACGAGATTCAACTCAAGGATCTGCTAAAAGGCTCATGCTGCCCAGGGCTCTGGGAATTAATATGGAAAGGGAAGAAATGGAAGAAACAACATCACCTTTCCTGCATTGTTGCATCAGGGGCCACCTCTGCACTTCTGTCCAGGACAGGGAAACAGAGAGGATGAGACCTGTTTGCAGAGCCAAGTGCATGCAGAGAGGAGCAGTGGAGACCTTGGGTGAGGGCATTGCCCATTCTTATGGAGAGGGACCTGGACACACCTTTATCAGCCCTGGAGAACCCTCCAGAGCACAGCCCCACCCTTGGTGGTGGTTCCTGCCTTTTCTCACCTCTTTTACTCATCCCTGTGTGCCAATATCACAGACCCCAAGGCCGAATCCCTGTGTGCCAATATCACAATGTAACCCACCAAACAAATCAAAGGTCCTGGGCACCTTCATAACATTAAAAATAAGCATCAAAGCAGGGCTCAGACTCGCAGACATAGTTCAGGCTCAGGTAACACAAGTGTGCCCTTGGTAGAAGGCCCTGGTTATGTGTCTGTGTGAGCCTGGAGATCCATGAGCCCAAGGAATTCATCCACACAAGTGACACACAGGCACTTCCAGGGCAAAGCTCCCCCAGTCCTGTCCATGACAGTCCATCATGGACAGTGTGAAAGGAAGACCTGGGGAAAACAACAAAACAATGAGACATTTCATTTTTTGCCAGTTTAATAAATATATGTTTGGGTGGGGGTTTTTTGCAAGAAAAGCAGCTCCTATTAGTGAGAAGAGTGATTTTTGCCTGCTTTGCAGAAGTTCATCCATTGTTCAAAGCAAACACTCCTGTCCAACATAAACAGGGACTCCTAAAAACATTCTCATCCAAAACAATTGCCACGAGTTTTGATGTTTTCACGGTCCTTGCTCTCCCCTACTGTTTGATCATTATGTTTTACAATATTTTTTCCCCTTCCTCACAGGCTCTGTTCCAGGTGCCCCTGCTCTGGAATTCATGGCTTCATCATCCAAACTTCTGTATTGAGTGAGATACAATGGAAAGAATTCCATGGCATTTATTTTGACTCCAGCACCAGCCCCCCTTGGCCATTTGCACACCCTGGGCAGAGGTCACAGCTGAAGGAGTTCAGCTCCACAGGATCATCCCCTTCCTTTCTAGGAATCCCCTTCAGAGTTCTCCTGCAGGTCACCCCTTCCTTGGCACTCAGTAATGAGCACTTTGCTGTAATTACCATAAAGGAACCTCCAGGATCTGGCTGAGGCCGTGGCGTGCTGGATCCTGCACTCAGGAATGATCTGTGCTCCCAAAACTGACTCTGACAGCGTGGGAGGCACATGAGGACACAGAGGGAACATGGAGAGAGGAGAGGGAATGATCTTTGGACAGCTGTGGAGCACAGCTCTGCCTGCAGAGGAACAGCCAGGCTTAGTCCTGCCCACAGCTCTGGCAGACGAGCAGCTCGTTCCTGGACAGGCTCGAGACACTGTGGCTGAAAGGAGGAAATCCCCACCATAAAAACAAGCCCAGATCAGAACAGGCAGTTCCTTGTAACCCCAAATCCCCCCTCTTCACTTTCCAAGGGTGTGTAACCAGGAGCAGAACCAGCTCATCTGTTCACAGTAACACACAGGAATCAGGCTCCTTGGAACCTGTTACATCTGGGAATGGGTTGAATTTTTTTTTTTTCCACTCCTTTTGTTGCAATTTTTAAGCAAGACAAGACTGGGCTGCCCCTAAGTTACATGGTTTGGAGTAGTCATAGAACATGGAATAGTCTGGGTTGGAAGGAACCTCAAAGCCCATGTTGTTCCACCCCTGCCATGGGCAGGGACACCTTCCACCAGCCCAGGTTGCTCCAAGCCCCATCCAACCTGGCCTTGGACACTTCCAGGGATCCAGGGGCAGCCACAGCTTCTCTGGGCACCCTGTGCCAGGGCCTCCCCACCCTCACGGGGAACAATTTCTTCTGTATATCTAACCTAAGCTTCCCCTCTTCCAGTCAAAGCATTGCATTTGAAAACTTCAATAAACTTAGAGCATTCCAGTGGCTGAAGGTCCAACCCTGTACCATGCAGAAAACTCACCTGTGGCTGCTCCCTTTCTTTACTAAATCAGAGAACAAACAGACCAAAGACTTAAAAAAATTTCTGGAACACATGAAGTATAACTTATGCAATAAAATAATAAAAAAAAACAAGCTAGACTGTCCTTTTGGGAGTTTTTTCTAAATATATTACTCTAAACTAAACTCTGCCTAAAAGGAACACATGTGAGGAGGCCCAGAAGTGCACAGGGTGTTGGATGCACATCCAAAATGGGCTCAGGTTGGTTCTTATCCCCAATATTGGCTCTGAGGAATGGACAGTGCAGTGGTTTTGCTCCATAAAATACTTGATACACCAGCTGCAACCAACCCCCAGCTGGCAGAGCTCAGCCAGAGGCAGCATTTCCACCCTCAGGGTAATTCTGGGGACAAAAACAGCCTTGGCTGGAGTGTCTCACCTTGTCCCACACAAATGAAGATGTTTTCTCCCTGTAATTTCCACTCCACATGGATACACAGGAGATGCCACCATGGGAGGGTGACCAGGACTGATACCAGGGGGTCTCAATGCTCTCAGTGGGATTCCCAAGTACTTTTGTCCCATTTTAGTGGTGCTCAGAGGGGTGGTACAACCTGCAGAGTGACATCAATGCACTCAGTGCACTCGTCCAACTCTGCCCTGGGCAGAAATTAAATTATTTAAACCCAGCTTCTCTCTTCCAATTTAATCTTTACCATGCAGTGGTTTCCAAAAAAAAAAAGAAGAAAAAGAAGAAATGCAGTATTTCTGTTAATTGGGACAAAACAGAGCAGTCCTGTAGGGCCCTCCCTTAATTCACTCCCTGAACAATGTTCACTGATCAGGACTAGAGATTCAATTAAGTACCTTGGGGTGGTAATTCATAAAGACAGAATCAGGAGTTTGCAGATAAATCATCTTTCCTTCTCTCCCAGAACACTCCTGCTGAGCGACAGGGGCTCTGCCTGTAATTGGCAACATTAATACAATTAAGATGGTAATTTTGCCCTGCTTTGCTTCTGTATTACAGAGGCTCTCACTTCTCATCCCTCAACACATTTGACTCTGTTAAATTCCATCATTATTTCTTTCCTCTGGGCTAAGAGAGAAGCCAGAGCCTGCAGACAGGGCAGCTCCCCCAGAGCCAAGGGCTTGTGCTGCTGCTCCCTGAGAAATATTCCAGGATAAGAAGATGGTGGGTCCAAGAGGAGCTGATTGTTTATTTGGATTAAAACAGGGCGTTAATGAAGGTCCCAGGAAAGCACTGGGCACGTGGCAGTAATTAGGAGGAAAATAGAAAAATAATTACAATCTCCAAACACCCCCACATCTCCTCCTGCTGCCAACCACCCCCAGCCCTCCAGCAAGGCAATCCCTGCACATCCCACCTCTGCTCTTCCCATGGAGCAGCCCCAGCACCTCCTCCCAGCAGAGCCTCAGCTCTTTTCACTGCTGCTGGGAGGAGGTGCTGGTGCTGCAGGGGCAACAGGATGGTCCCACAGGGAGGGCTGGAGGGGTAAAGGATGGTCTGTCCCTGGGCAGCTCAGACAAGAGCAGAGCACTGGTTGTGGGAGTCAGACACAAAGCGAGTCCATGGTCTGAAGGAGAAATGAGATGCAGACAAGGGACTACCATGGCCAGGGAGATCATGGAGTGACAGCAGTGGAGTCACACTGGGATTGTCCCCTGGCAGTGGGGCCTTACAGGCACCTCTCCTCATCTCAGCCTGCACCTTGGCTGCTCCTGGGAGTGTCCCTGGGCTGGGCCACCTCCCAGCCATGCCCAGGAATGGTTTGGGAGAGCCCTCACTGCTGCAGGGTGGGCTGGCCAAAGGGCTCTAATAAACTAATCACCCCAATAAATCCTGTCTCAGCAGGCAGGAGTGAGCCCAGCTCTCCTGGATTCCCACTGCACGGGTGAGGAGTGCCTGGTGCAGGGAGCAGGGCTGGGGGGGTGAGCAGAGGGTGAGGATCTTGGGATGGGAAACATCTCATGTGACTTGTGGATATGTGTGGGGGCTGCTCAGGGTCACAGGAACCAACAAAGGAATTATTCTTCTAAAAAATCCCAGCAGGCATTACTTGTATTCCGTCTCTCCTGAGCCTGATTTCCCCCTCCCACTCCAGAGAACAACCTGGATGACAGCACAGGAAGGTTTGAACACTACCCACTCACAGGGCTCGTGGCATGAGCAAAACACGCTGCCCTGCCCGGGGCTTTGCCTGCCCCAAACTCCTCCTCTGTCAGAGGAAGCCCTTGAATTTGCTTTTCCTCCTGCCTGGTTAGAACAGGGATTTTCTGGAAGCCAAACAAAGGCAATGGAGATTGTCTGGGGAGATAAAGAGGGAACAGTCTGAACAAGCAGGAAGCTGAGGGGGAACGGGGCTAAAACGTGGCAAGTAAACAAAGTCATTTCTGTTTCGTGCCTCACAGAGGAGGAGGAAGAGCTCGAGGGGCCATGGAGGTCCTTGTTCATGGACAGTGCTTTGGGAACTGTGGAGGCTCTCCACAACATGAGAGGACAAGTCTTGACCCAAAACCTCCACATTTGGTTCCCCTTCCCAGCCAGTAACTGCTGGAATCCAATGGCAGGAAGCTCCTGCAGCCTTCCCACAGATGGAGGAGCAGAGCAGGGCTTGCCCAAGGTCCCACACTCCTTGTGTCCTGAGCTGGGTTCCTCCCCTGGGGCCTGCCCCCTGCCCCCTGCTCTGCCAGCTGAGCTGCAGGAGGGAACATGGTTTAATCTCTTCCTGCCTCAGAGCTCTGAATGATGGACCAGCACCAGGGTGGCTGAGGGAAACCCCTGGGCTGAGGTGCCTTGGCATTAGAAGAGACAAATTACAGCTCTTGGAGCAAAGAGTCCTGGAGCAGGGCTGGAGCCACCACCCTGGCATGTGCCTGTCCTTCACAGGGATCTGGCTGCTGGGCTGGAAAATGGGTCTGCTCTGTCCTCACACACATGGAAATGCTTTCACAGGGGTGCTGGGCTGGTGCTCCCAAACATCATGAGCTGCCAGCTCAGAGAAGGTGAGGGAGAGCTGGGTTGGGCAGGGCCCTGGAGCTCAGCAGGCTCTGCTGAGGTTGGGGCTGGTGGGCTGTGCTGCCTCCCTCTCTCACACAGCCAGAGATTCACCAGCAGTTCCCAAATCATTAACAACCCAGTGCATCCCAGGATAAGGGACATAAACTTTCCTGAGGATCTGGAGCCACTATAGCATGGCTATAACTAACCTGGAAAAAGAAATACCTGCACACTCGTGTCCACACACAGGGACCAGGGTGACCTGCTCCCAGCACATCCCCAGTGCCACAGCACCAGATGCTGCCCTGGGTGTGGCTTCCTCCTCCATGGTGAGGTCAGGCTGAAGATTCAGGCATAATTCCTGAACTCCTGGCTCCTCCAACTGCCCCGAGGTCCTTCCTGCTCCCTGGGCAATGTCTGAGCTTAAATCAAAGCATTTTTCCAAAATTCTGCCTCCAAACCTCAAATTGTCAGTTCAAGACATGAAGTTCCTCCCTGCTCCAGGCTGGTCCCATTCCCAGTCCCACCCACCCTGGGTCTTGCTCCTCTCGTGCTTGCTGGATTGCAGGGTGGTTACTGAGCCAATGCTCGTCAGGACACTGTGCCAGTCCCACCATCCCCTCTGGGGGTGCCCCCACAGCTCCCCCAGCTCTCCCAAAGCCACTGCTCTGAACTGAGGGCTGCAGTGGCAGCTGTGGTACAGGGACAGACTTTAGTGTCTCTGTTCCCTGCTCACACAGCCCCAGGTACTTGTTCAGCGTGAGGAGCTCAGACCCCAAGGATTCCTCAGCCTCTGTCCCAGAACAGTTCCCCTCCTGCAGGACAGTCCTGTGTGGAGGATCCTGTCTTTGGTTTTCTCCTCTCCAGTGGAAGATTTCACTCAGCCAACCCTGTCCCAGCTTCCAGCAGTGGGGAGGGACAGCAGAGTCTGGAAGCAGCAGGGACGAGGCCTCAGCAATTCCCACTTCTGAGATTCCTCAGCAGGATCTGCTCATGAAGCAGGTGGAAGTTTCCAGACCCAGCTGCAAACCAGCTGTTCCATGAATGCTCTGACAGTAAAACACACTCGGGGAGCAGGACACTGGAAGGATGTTGTTGAGCTGGCTCCTATTTGACTTCACCTGCTAAAGATTCCTGCACAAGCAAAGCCACGTGTGGGGGCTGTCCCAGGAGTCACCATGGAGCAGCCTCAGCCCCTGGAACCCCCAGGGAAAATTGTCATGTTAATGTTCACCTGACCACAGGTGCCTGTCTCCAGTCCTGCAACCAGGCCAGAAAATGAGATCTTAGAGATTAACACAAGCTGCACAATGAGACTTTCAACCAGTGCAGTCACATGAAGCAGCTGGTGAGGCCTTTTCCACAGGCAGGGAGACTGGACTCACAGACACTGTCCCATTTCCCAAAGAATGTGTCAGCCAAGTGCAGCAGATGGAGCTCAAATAGGAATCTCTGCTCTAGCTGGGAGCCAATTGGTCAGGCACTTGTATAAGATGATCATTGTACCTCCTTTCCAAGAGAAATAGTTCCCTTCCTTTTCCCCTTCCCCTTCCCCTTGCCTTTCCCCTTCCTCTTCCTCTTCCCCTTCCCCTTCCCTTTCCCTTCCTCTTCCCCTTCCCCTTCCCTTTCCCTTCCTCTTCCCCTTCCCCTTCCCCTTCCCCTTCCCTTTCTCTTCCTCTTCCCCTTCCCCTTTCCTTTCTCTTCCTCTTCCCCTTCCCC
>VYXB01003098.1:101993-151741 GCA_013397135.1 Pachyramphus minor | reverse complement strand
CCCTTCCCCTTCCCTTTCTCTTCCTCTTCCCCTTTCCCTTCCCTTCCCTTCCCTTCCCCTTTCCCTCCCCTCTTCCCAAACCTTCCCTTGTTGGGGCAGGAAGCAAAGAGATTTTGAGACAGTTTGTCCCCATCCTTGAATGGCAAAAATCCCAGAGGGGAGTTGCAGAGGAGTGTAATCCTTGCCTGGATCCTCTCCTTCGTACACAGGGCAGGGGAAAACCAGCTCAAAGCAAAGCTCAGGAGTTGTACAAACTGATGCAGAACTGTGGGTGTAAATGAAGAAACAGCACAGGGTTACCCATTCTTCCTTCTCCTTCATGACATTTTGTGCCTTCCTCTGTCTCAGGTGAAAAATGCTGAATAAAAATGGAAGCAAGAGCACAGAATCTTTTGATTCTGAGAGCTGAATGCACCATCTTTGCCCTGCTCAGATCTGTGCTCACAAAGGAGCACAGTGTGTTTGATCCTGCAGGGATTAAGAGTTTAGCCAAGGCAGGGATTTCTGCAGTTCTGAAGCCTTGGAGGCCACTGGGCACGTTCCTCTCAGACCTGGATTCCTCCTTTCCAGGCAGTTTCCTCCCCATCAGCACAGTTGTATTTTTTGGCCTTTCCCCTCTGTTTCCTGTTGGCTTCCTCCTCTCCAGCAGCAGCAGCACCATGACCAGAGGAGCTCCTGGAGCTGCTGTGCTGGATGCCAGCTCTGCCAGCTCCTCTCAGCCCCTCCTGGCCCTGCTGGTGTTTGGAACACGTTGTGCTTCACCCTCTGCCCCCTGTGACGAGGTCTGGATCCTCTCCAGGAGGTGATGCCCAAGAACAAGGGCTGCAGTGAGGACACTGATTTCTTGCCTGTGCATCAGCTCCAAGGGCTCTGTGATTTCTGGCACAACAGCCTTGATTCTCAATTGTTTCCTTAAGAGAGGTTTCACTTGGAAATGTGATCTAGGGTTTTAAAAAGGGAAGCAAAGAACACACCATGAGCCTGCCAAGTGGGGCAGTGGCACCAAACCACCAACCACCAGCTGCTGGCTGAGGGTAAATAAGCTCCCAGTGCTTGTGCACAGACACACACACTCACACAGACAAATTCATGGGGACCTTTTCACCAGGGGGCAAAAACCTGTGTGACTGTTTAAGCCTCATCCTGGTAGAATCATAGAATTGTGGAGTATCCTGAGTTGGAAGGGAATCACAGGGATCATCAAGTCCAGCTCCTGGCCCTGAACAGGACAAACCCTTCTTGAACTCTGGCAGACATTGAATAGGCTCTGTAAAAAGGACTGACTCTTATCACACTTACTCTTCAATGCCTGGTGCATGTATGGGCTCACACCTGTACCTGCAATCCTAAATCAGGGGCTGCCTGAAATCCCTCTGCTTGGTTTGCATCACTTCAGTCCCTGGGTCTGAACCACGAGGGTAAATGTGCAGACCTGGGCAGGTTTACACTGTTAGAACAGTGGGAACAGTGAGACAGCAGCAGCTCCCAACTGTTCCTTACAACACAGAGGGCACAGAGGGGTTCTTGCACTCCTAAATATCTCGATATTGAGGATGGAGAGCTCCCATGTCTCTGTGTGTGTATGTGCCACATCACTGTGGATTTGTTCACCTCAGCTGAGGTGTCTGTGCTTGGGGACAAAGTTTAGTGCTGGACCTGGCAGTTAATGGTTGGACTCGATGATCTTAGGGGTCTGTTCCAACCTTGACTATCCTGTGACTCTGTGGTGCCCCTGAGAAGCCCTGGGGTGCTGAGATACCCCATGGGATGAAGCACTCACTGCAGGCTTTCCTTTTTCAGACTCACCCAAAGCCTCTGCCAAGCTGACTGAGGGTCAGGCCTCGCTGGGCTTGGCATTAGCTGGGGTGGGCACATGCCCTGCTGAGCCTGGGGATCCAGTCTCTCCTGCACACTGGTTTAGCTCCCTGGTTACTGCACTTCCTCTGCCCAGAGCATCCCCTCCTGCTCCTTGCACTGCTCCTGACATCTGGAGAATCCCAGAACAGTTTGGGTTGGATCTTAAAGCTCATCCAGTGCCACCCCCTGCCATGGGCAGGGACACCTTCCACCAGCCCAGGTTGCTCCAAGCCCCGTCCAACCTGGCCTTGGACACTTCCAGGGATCCAGGGGGACCCACAGCTTCTCTGGGCAACCTGTGCCAGGGCCTCCCCACCCTCCCAGGGAACAATTTCTCCCCAATATCCCACATAACCCTGCCCTTCTAAGGAGCAGGAGTCTCACCTGCTCGTCCATATGTCCGGTCACCTGTGGCAAAGTTGCATTTCAGTTCCTATTCCCTGGCTGCCCCAAGGGAGGGAGCTGGGCTGTCCCACTCCCAGCAGCAGGAACTGCAGCCATCCCTGCTCTGGGAAACTCTCCATTCCCTGCTTCTGTCTGATCATTATTTGAAGCTCAGCACAGACATTTGCCTCGATAATATATCACAGAAATGAGTTCCACTGGTTAATTATACATTGCACAAAAGCAGGGATGTAATTCTCCCCCCAGGGCAGGATTTCATATCCATGCCTTGCTCTCCCTTCGATTGCTGGAGCGTGTGTGCCCTCAGCAATCTCCAAACTCATTTCACCACATGGATTAGAACAGCACAGTGTGACAGAGGAGAGGGATGACAGAACCCCCCCAGGTCATACACATGTACAGACACAGCCCCTCACAAGCACAAAGCTGCTCCAGTCCATCGATCACATCTCAGCTGTCATTTGTCCTCACAAAAGGCTCATCACCATCAGTGTCTCCTCACAGCTCCTGAGTTGTGGCAGAGAGCTCTGCTGAATCTCCTTGCAGGCATCATTTCTTCCCAGGCAGTTTTAGGACAGGGAGAAGCCACTCAGAGCAGCTGGGTTTGGCTCTCCAAGGGCAGAAGGAAAGGCTCCAAGGAGAAGGGATTTTTGGGGGCTAAGGAGGCTCAGTGACACTGCCAAGCACAGAACCAGTCCTTGTCAGGGTTGGTCCAGCCTGGAGACAACTTGCAGAAGTGGAGGGTGGAGGAGTTGTGCTCTGTGAGCAGAGAAGAGACAAGAGACACCATGTTCCTCTCTCTCAGAAGCCAAAGAATCATTAGGACTGGAAAAGACCTCCACAACCATTAGATCTGACCTTTGACTGAATGTCCCTGTGCCCAATAAACCATATTCCAAAGTGCCACATCCACACCATTTGTTAACACTTCCAAGGATGTGACTCCACCACTGGGCAGCTGTGCCACTGCCTGACCACTCCTTCAGTGAAGAGATTTTTCCTAATATCCAACCTGAATCTCTCTGGGTACTACCAGGTGATGAGCAGGATGTTTCTGCTCCCAAATTTGAGCACTGCCAGCTGTGCTCATTCCTATTTCCCATGCCTGCCCATCTTGCTGGACCAGAGGAGAGGTGGCTTGGGGTGTGGATCCAAGATGTTTGGCTCTGTGCAACTGCTCCTGGCAATCTTTCCTGCTGCAGGTGCCAATCCTGAGGGGTCCCCCTGCAGCAGCCCTGTGCCCTTGGAGCAGCCCCAGAGAGCAAACACAGGCACACAGGTCTTGGTCTTTACCCAGACACCATTTCCCCCAATGTTAAAGTGATTCAGGGTTCTGCTGTATTTGGACATGAATTTTGGGCATAAATATCTCACAGCAGGTTTAAGTCTGACTAGATCTACCTAAACACTCCCTGTCAGGAACCTGTGGATCCCTCAGGAGCAGTTTAGGATTAACCTTGCCTTGACCTGACCATGCAGGTGCTCCTGGAAACTTGAGAACTTTCACCCAATCTGTGTTTTTCAGCCCTTTTTCCTCCTGTCCCCCCCTCCTCCCAGCTCTGCCCTCACTGTGTTGGACTCAGGCACTCACTCCCAGCAGGGATTTTGCAGCTTCCCTGTAAAGCATCCCCCAAAGTCACAGCCCCATGTACAGATTGGCTGCAACAAAACCAGTTGGAGTCCTCATTTAGGTTTTAATTAAGGCAAAAGTATCATTAACTTTAGTAGAAACTACTTGATCAAATGCTGCATGTAAATGAAGAGGAGCTGAAGGAAGATTTGGCCAGCAATTATAAAATCCTACGTGTGAGCACCATGCCAGGATGCCTTGGATGGTATTTCTTTTTTGGGAAATATTCTAAAAGTCACCTCCTGTAGCTGTTCACACTCCTTGGTGACAAGGACAGCTCTGCAAAGGCCCCTGGGGTGCAGGTTGGGCTCTTTGCCAGTTGCTACACACTTTGCAAAGGTGTCTTCTTCCTAAAGCAAGGAAACCTGCACCAGGGATGGGATGTTTTTCCATGCCTGGGAAGGCCTGATAAGGAACCAGGGCTCCCCCAGCTCTCAGGGCATGTGCAGGAAAATGTCTGCTGGTATCTGCAGACACAGATGATGGAAATGTCTGCCTTGGGCATTGTTCAGCTCTGAATGGAGCTGGAAAAACACTCCAGAACATGGTGAACATGAACATTCCCAGTCTGAGGATGTGTGTGGAGGGTCTGGCTCTCTGGAAGAAGTGACACCTTCCCAGAGGAGGACAAAAGCACAATAGTATTTATCATGGAGGTGTCTGGAGTAGCTGGACCTGCAGTGCAGCCTGTGCAGGAAGTGAACACAAGAGCAAATTCCACATCCCAGAGGAGCCCAGGGCTCACCTCTCTGGGCAATGTCTCCCTCAGCACCTCATTTCCATGGGCCTGACCAGCAGCAAGATCCCACTTGCTCCAAGAGCCAGAAAACCATGGAATGGTTTGGGCTGGAAGAGACCTCAAATCCCATCTCCTTCCACCCCCTGCCATGGGCAGGGACACCTTCCACCAGCCCAGGGTGCTCCAACCTGGCCTTGGACACTTCCAGGGATCCAGGGGCAGCCACAGCTTCTCTGGGCAACCTGTGCCAGGGCCTCCCCACCCTCAGGGAAGAATTCCTAACTTTATACTCCTCCTCTTGAGGTTCACATGCTGTGTGTCACTGGTGCACAGACTGTCCCAGGTGAGGCCTTTCCATCCCCTCACAAGGGATCTCCCGGGTTCAGGGCCTGGACTCTTCCTACAGAACTGCTGGTAATAAAACATCCAAAGAGTTTGTCTTTTCAAGTGTCTGTTCTCTTTGAGTTCTGCCCGTGTTGAGGTTCAGGCTCACGGTGCTGTTGGATTCTATTGAACACTCAAGCCCCCCATGTGTGGTTTGTGCTACTCAGGGGTTTGGGCAGGTCCCAGTTCCTGTGTGTCCTGAGGCACTTTCAGCGTCACTTCTGGGCTCAGCTCAGCAGGGCCACAGCTGCCCCTGCTCTGTCCCTCCAGAGGAGCCTGCAGGGGCAGCAGCTAAGCAGCATTTTTTAACCTCTGAAGTTCCTGGGAAGCAAAAGAGCCAAGCACAAAACCTCTCCCACACCTCTCCCTGCAGAAAGTTTGGGAGACACGTGGAACCTGGTTCTGGTGTGTCCACAGAGCACGTCCTGCTGCAAGGCACAGCCCCTGATTGCTCAGTACCAGCCTGACCTGGCCAGGGTGGGAACCAGCTTGGATGGAGCTGAGGGTCTGCACTCCAGGTGCTGCCCTGCAGGTGACACAGATACTCCTTCCTGGGGAGATCTGGGAAACTGGGACAGCAAAGAGATGCTGAGCTGGAGGAAAGGCTCAAGCTCTCACCCACCGGGCAGGAATTTGTCCTGGGTTAGGAAAACCTGGTCACCAGAGGGACTGAGATGCAGCCTGACAAGCCAGTCTTGCTGGAAGGGACCACCAGGGACTGTAACAGGACACAAGATAAGGGCAAATCCTCTGGAGGATGGTACAGAAGAGCCACAGGCATGTTCTGCCAAAGGCCTTGAAGTCCCAGCTTAGATCTCTCCCCCTTATTAAAGGAATGATGTGCCCAGGCCATTTGCACCCTGTTTTAAAACATCACTCTGCTGCTTCTGTGCTGTCTGTGCCTCCTCCAGAGGGATCTGAAAGAACCGGGGTGGGGTCCACATCTGGGACACCATCAGCCCTTGTCTCCAAACGGATAGAATTCCCAACTATTTTTGGATTTGCAGATCTCAAATGCCAACAAAGGAACACCACAAGTCTCTTGGCCACACTCAGGGCAAGGGCTGTTGTGGTGGTTTGTGCCAGAACAACCTTCACCAGTGAGGTGGATGTGACAGGACAAGGGGCAACGAGGTCACACAAAAGAAAGTAGGTTGAGAATACATGGGAAGAGGAAGATTAGAGATGAGATGAGATGAGATGAGATGAGATGAGATTTTAGACTAGGATTAGATAAAGCAGAAGTTTTTCCCTCTGGGTGTGGTGAGGCCCTGGCCCAGGTTGCCCAGAGAAGCTGCAGCTGCCCCTGGATCCCTGGAAGTGTCCAAGGCCAGGTTGGATGGGGCTTGGAGCAACCTGGGCTGGTGGAAGGTGTCCCTGCCCATGGAAGGTGTGGAATGAGATGATCCTCAAGGTCCCTCCCAACCCAAACCATTCCTTGACTCCATGACTCTATGACATAGGGCCAGTTGGACACACCCTGAAAGGACCACACAAAGCTTTTGAAGGAGCAGGAGGAGCTCAGAGCTTTGTCTCCAGAGTCCCTGTCTCCCTGAAGGCTGCTCTTGCTTCACTGCCTCAAATCAAGTGGCTTCTGTGCTTGTTGTCACTCAGAAACAGCAAATACTCTGCAGAACACCCTCCCAAGGATTTGCTAAATCTGGAGAGGGAACATGGAGAAAATGTGAAGGGTAGAGGAGAAGGGAAGAGGGAGAGGGCTGGGGGTGCCACGTGCCTGTGGCTGAGCAAATGTGCTTCCCTTCATCCAAACACAGGGAGTCCACTGCTGCCAGTTTGGAGCCTGCCAGGATGCCTTTGGCAAAGGAGCAAGAGGTGCTGCCAGGAAAAGCTCCTGGCCTCCCTGCAATGCCAAGCTGAAACGTTTTCAAGGTAAAGAGCAAAAAAAAAAAATTCCCTCTGTTTCAGATAGTTTGATTTCTTTTTATACTTCTGGGATTGAGATAAGAGACAATAACAGGAAAATATCCAACTCAGGGCACTGGATAAAGGAATTCCATGACAGATTTCCAACAAAACAAAACAAAACAAAACAAAACAGAATCATTCATTCAAAATAAGTGGTGGAAAATTCCTCCTTCTGGCCAGCTCTGCTTTGGGAATTGTTTCCCCCTTGCACTGAGGTAACACACAACTGAGAAACCCCAGAGCTTGCCCAGCTCCTGGTTCCCCCCAGTGAAAATGTGTTGGAGTGGCAGGTGAGGCAGTGGGATCTCAGCTGTGGAAAATGGGAGGAAAACCCTCCTGGAGCTGCATTTGCCAGGACTGTCCCTCAGTGCAGCCCTGGAAGAGTCTTCAGTGTTCACCCAGGGCACCCAGTTTCCTCTGGGAGTGTTTGAGCAGTGAACTGAAGAACACAAGAACACATCAGATCATGTGGAATCACAGAACATCCCGAGCTGGGAGGAAGCCAAGAGGACCCCACTTAGTCTCTGGTCACATCTGCATTTCAGAGGGAAAGACTTGAAGCTTTTTGCTTAAAACAATTTTTAATAGAGTTTGGACAGGTGGTTTCTTTTGTCAAAATCCAATATTTCAGCCCAAAAAATCATAACTTTATTTTTTTCCCATCAGCTGCATGAACAACTGAGTTATCAAACAATTAAAGTGATTGAGTTTTTTGTTTGTTTTCGATTCGTACACTTGCCTCAGTAATTCATGGGGTTTGTTATTACTTCTTTTTAGCTTGATCTTCTTCCATTTATTTACTTTCTTAAGCCAAGTGGTGGGATTGTAAGAGAGAAAAATTCCTAATGAGAATGAGGAAAATGTAAGAGACTAAAAATTCTGAAACCAAAAGAAGAAAGTTGATCAACGACCCCCAGAGAAATATTTGGTGTTGAAACTTACTGAAATGTCACTGAATAAATCTTTATGTTTGTTATGAGGAGGTTATTCTGCAATGACACTGAGCTTTGAGTGCCATGTGGGCACTGAGGAGAAGTTTGGCACAGAATCATTTGCAGCTTTGGTAGTTCAGGGGACAGTGGAAATAATGTGGTGACTACTAATGCCAGCTAAATACCTTGAGGATTTTGTCTATGACTGTAAAGTATAAATTTCTATATTATTTTTGTTAATAATGCAGAAAGCCCCCAAGCAAGGGCAGGAAACCCAAACACAACACACAGAGTAAAGCCAGGACTGAAAGCCTGGGGCCTTTGCTTCTGCAATGACCTCCCTCCATCCTTCCCTGGTTCCTTCCCTCTGTTATCTCTGTCATGGGGAGTTCCAGCTCACTCCAGACACTGGGTTCAGTCCTGGGGGGAGGCACCACCTCCCTCCTTCCCCCCAGAAAAGCAGAGCTCCACAGAGACTGTCCCTGTCCCCAGCTGTCCCTGACCCCCCTCCTGGCTCCCCAGTGCCTGCCTGGTGCTCCCCCGTTTGCCTTCCAAGGATTCAGGGGATTATACACTCCTTGGACACACATTCTTACAATTCTGGGGAGCATCTTGTCAGCCCTTGGATTCAGTCAGGATCCCTGGGCCTGCAAATGTGCCCTGGGGAAACACCCCCTGCTTGCAGAAGCTGCAGCCCCTCCTCTGTGTCTCAAGGAACCAGCCCAGGGTGCCCTGACACAGATGAGGCCCTGCCTTTCTGTGACAGAGGTGCTGTCACATCAGCTGGCCTGGGGACAGCTGAACTCACTCAATGTTCTTCTTATGTTCCCCTGTGAAATGATGGCAACTGCTCTGTGTGGTTCCAAATCAGTCTGACTCAGGAAAATGTTCCTCATGACACACTTGTGCCTTTCTGAATCAACACCCAGATAAGGGGCTGCTGGGATTTATTTGTAGTAAATAATCACTATGGCTTCCCTTTCATGAAAAAAAAGTCCTTAAGTCTCCATAGCTCAGGCTGTTAAATTGAGATTATGTGATTTTTTGATGTATTACATTGTTTTTAGTATTGTCATAGCACAGAGAAGCTCTGGCATCAGCAAGGACCTCCCTGTGCTGGAGCTGCACAGGGACAGACCATGGTGCTGGTCCTGAACTCAGGTTGTGCACAACTGACACAGGAAAAGGAGGCAACAGTCAGATCTGGGCTGGCAAAGAGCTCAGGGAGGCCAGGAGACAGTTCAGCTCATTCCTGTGCTCCTTGATTTCTTGTCACACCAACTGAAGCTGTGCAGGACTATTTACCTGTTCACCAGCATTGCCCAGAGAAGCTGTGGCTGCCCCTGGATCCCTGGAAGTGTCCAAGGCCAGATTGAACAGGGCTTGGAGCAACCTGTGCTGGTGGAAGGTGTCCCTGCCCAGGGCAGGGGGAGGGACTGGATGAGCTTTAAGGTCTCTTCCAACCCAAACCATCCTGGGGTTCTGAGGTTTTCCAAAGGCACTGGCTGGGGCCACTTACAAGGGTCTGTACTGAAGATTCCAACAAACAGGCAGGAAGAGCTTCACTGAACAAACATTGGCCCAGCTGCCCAGGGCAGTGGTGCAGTCACCACCCTGGGAGTGTTCAGAGAACAACTGGACTTGGCCCTTTGTGCTGTGGTTCAGTCACATGGGGGATTCAGTCGATGGATGGACTTGCTCTTGGAGGGCTTTTCCAACCCTAATGATTCTGGGATTCTCCTGAACCCAAGGTGCCAATCCAGGTGAGGTGTGGAGTCATGACTGGCTGTTCAGACCTTACAGAATGCAGCAGGAGGACAGCAGTGACTCTGCAGCACCTGGGGCACTTTCTGTGCATTCAGCTGCTGTGGAGGAGCTGGAGGCAGGTCCTCCCTGTGAGGAGGGGAAGGTAAATGCTGAGGTGATTCCCTGGAAGGCTCCCATCAACAGGCCTCTTCAAGAAATTGTTGGTTCTTGAAGCTGCAGTTGATAGAAATGTGATTTGCACTCAGGCAGCCTCAGAAGGCAGACTGGAAATGGCTTGGATTTGGCCTGAAGTCAGGGAAGATGACACAGCTGATATTCTTCTGAAGTGCACTGAGCATTAGCTCTGAATTCCTCTTACTCACACCTCAGGTATCCCTTTATCTCTGGGAGCACATCCAGGGACCTGCTCTTTAATTACACAGCCAATGTCATGCAAACACTGTCCCTGCAGGATCTGGGGCAGGTTGTCACAGGTTACCTGGTAATTATCTTCCAAATTACTGAGTAATTCCGAGCTGAATTACCCTGTAATTTGCTCCTGTCGATAGCATGACCAGCTCTGGGCTGGAAGACAGGGCCTGTTCTTGTCTCCCACATGGAGCCAGGCCCCTCTCAGAGAACACACATCTAAGGAAAACACAGCTGACAAACTCAGCCTTACCCAGGAACAGGAGGCTCATTCCTAACTGGGAGTTCCAGCTCATGATTTTTCTGTGGGTTCCTGGCAGTGATAATAATAGTATAATGATAATAATAATAATTATTATTATTAATAATAATGATAATGTGGTAGCACTGACTCATGGCCTGCAGGAGCCTTTCTAAGGGCCCACTTATGCTAAAGAAATCCTCTGGCTCTTTCCAAACCTCCCATCAACCATTTGCCTCAAGGGGAGTGGGATTTAGCTGGACCCCAGCCACAGCAGTGGAAATGTTATTTCTGTGTGGACCAGTGCTTTGATTTCCTTGGAGCCACACATTCATTAGGACTTTCCAGCCCAGTCAAACCCAACCTTATCCACTCCACCCCCTCAGGGGTATCACAGGCACACCCCAGCTCTGCACCCTCTCCATGGATTGACTGGCAGAGTGTCCATCCAGATCCAGACCTTGGCTTCTCACTTCAAACTGCAACTTTTACCCCCCTTGTGCAAATACAACAAGGAATTTGGTTCATTTCACTGGAGAGAGGGGAAGATTGAGCTCATCCTAATGACAGCATGAACGTGCCTTGAACTCCTGGGCCAGAGTGACATCCCCAACCTGTAAAGGGATTGACAGAGAGTGGCAGGGGAAGGGTCTCCTGTGCTGTTCCAGGCTGCTCCTGATGTCCATGGAGAGGACAAGCCAGGCTGGGGGGCTGTTCCCATGTTCCTACATCCTCCTGCAGCTCCTGAACCTGTTCACAGCCACACAGAGGCTGAACATCTGTGGCAGAATAAAAGCTTTGTGTTGCACACCAACTTTGAACTTTGGATCTCCACCAAAATGTTGCCCTTTTACACCCCCTGTTTGCCAGCAGAACTGAGGCCCTGCTGCCCTTGTCCTCCCTCAGAAGGAGGTGGAGTTTTTTCAGTAGCATTTTATATTTCGTGGGTAACTCAGAATAGACTTGGGTTGTACTCTGGGCAGTCCTGCAGGTTGGGCAGAGAGGTGATTGAGAGCAGCTCTGTGGTCTTGGGGTGATGGTTGATGAAAAGCTTCCCATGAACCACAATGTGTTGTCAGCTCAGAAACCAACCCTGTGCTGGGCCTCACCCAAAGCAGGGTGGGCAGGACAGTGAGGAGGGGACTGTCCCCCTCTGCTCTGCTCTGCTCTGCTCTGAGAGCCCACCTGCAGCACTCTGTCCAGCTCTGCTGCCCCCAGCATAAGGAGGACTTCGAGCTGTTGCAGCAAGTCCAGAGGAGGCCACGAGTTTGACAAGGGGACTGGAGCACCTCCCTATGGACACAGGATGGGAGAGATGGGGGTGCTCAGCCTGGAGAAGAGAAGGGTCCATGGAAACCTCATAGTAACCTCCCAGGGAAGATGGAGCCCCTTCTGAGGGACCCTTTGGTAGGAACTGCAGTGACAGGACAAGGGGGAAGAGGTTCAGACAGAAAGAGGGGAAATTTAGGTTGGATATTGGGCACAAATTCTCTCCTGGGAGGGTGGGGAGGCCCTGGCACAGGGTGCCCAGAGAAGCTGTGGCCGCCCCAGACCTAGAAGTGTCCAAGGCCAGGTTGGAGCAACCTGGGCTGGTGGAAGGTGTCCCTGCCCAGGGCAGGGGAGGAACTGGAAGATCTCTAAGGTCCCTTCCAACTCAAACCATCCCATGACTCCGTGTTTCCCCTGCACTCTCTGGTCCCAGGCTTTGCAGGCTCCCCTTGCACAGAGAGCTGTTCTCCCTCCAGCTCTGGTGCCTCTGCCAATCCCCCCCCTCACTGGACATTTTCTACACCTGTTCCACTGGTTTAGAGCTGAGCTGGTTGATCCTGAATGGGACAGTGAGGACACCCCAGACAATGGCAACACTCTGTTTTCTGGCTCGTGATCCAGCAGTTTGGAACAACTGTCACCCCTGGGGGATTTTCCTCACTGCTTTGTGCTCAGCTGTGCAATGACCATCCCCAACAATTCCTTTGGCCCCAGGGGTGCTGAGAAATTCACCCCCACAGTTTTGCTCCATGATTTCCACTCCAGCCAAGCGAGGTTCAAATTCTGGGTTTGGTTGCCTTGGATACTTGCTTTGGCTTCTTCCTAGAATCCTAGAAGGGTTAAGGTTGGAAAATAACTTTAGGAGCACCACATCCAACTGTCAGCCCAGCAACACCACCATGTTCACCACTAACAATGTCCCCAAGTGCCACATCTGCTCAGTTGTTGAACACTTCCAGTGATGGTGATTCCACCACTGTCCTGGGCAGCTTGTTCCAGTGCTTGACATCCTTCAGTGGAGAAATTACTCCTCATATCCAACCTACTGTCCTGGTCCTGTCCCTTGTTCCCTGGGAGCAGAGCCCGACCCCCCCCAGCTCCCCCCTCCTGTCAGGGAGTTGCAGAGCCAGAAGGTCCCCCCTGAGCCTCCTTTTCTCCAGGCTGAGCCCCCCCAGCTCCCTCAGCTGCTCCTGCTGCTCCAGCCCCTTCCCATCTCCCTTCCCTTCCCTGGACACACTCCAGCCCCTTTGATTCATAACAAAACAAACTTTCTGAGAAGACATTCTCTGTGTGCTCAAGGTGTATTTCAAGAGATCTCTCCCGTGTTTCTGAGAGCCAAGCCCGGGGCAGATGCTCACTTTGCAATATTAATACCAGCAAAGAAAGCCCTATTTCAGATTTTAGCCATAAACACACATTGCAGTCATGGCAGAGGGCTCAGAAAAGCACATAAAGCTCGGGGACTGCTTTGCCACTTCAAATGAAAGCAGAGAACAATACTAAGTGTTCTCCCAGAACATTCCCAAGTGAAATGTATCCCATCAGTCCCACCCTTCTCCAGAGCTCCCTGTGCTGTGGTACTGGATAAGCCCAAGTGAGGAGCAGACATTTGCTTCAGGAGGTTTCCAGTCCAGGGCTCAGCTCTGTGCAGATGAACAGTAATGTCTGATGTGGGGTTTGACCAAATCCTGCACTATAAGGGGTTGGGGTACCACAGGAACTGGCAGAGGAGGGGTGTCCACCCAAACAGAGCAATTCTTGTCCTGGTGGGATCAAACTGCTGCCACTGCTGTGCAGGCAGCCCCTGTCAGCAGGCTCAGAAATCATTAGATAAATATCTATACAGATATATATTGGATCTATTCCTGGGCAGCCAGGCCAGAAACACAGATTTAAAGGGACAAGGCTGGATGTCTGTCAGGTATTTCTAGTCCAGCAGTCGCAGACTGGTGAGGACAAGGGAAGGGACAGCACAGAGCAGCTCTGCCCATGTGCTCTTCTGAAATAGCAGCTCCAGTGCTGCTGCCCAGACACAGCCCTGGGCAAGAGGGGCCCCAGTCTGAGCCTCTGCTTCTCTGAGCATTAGAAGTGTGTAGATATAAATATAAATAGTTCTTCTGAAGGGAACTGTGGGATCATTTGCAAAGCCAAGGCTCCAATGAAGTCCATGAAGTCACTTGTACTTCCTGAGCTGCTTTGGCCCTGCTCCTGGGAGGGGAAGGAAGGGAGATGTGAGCAGGTGGACAAGCAGAACTCTAAATGGAAACAGAACTCAGCACAGCAATGACTCTTCTGTAGGACAGTTTGGGTGCCTGGCAGAGCCAAGAACCAAAACCTGAGGCCCCTCAGGCTTTTGGGGCATGTAAAGGAATCAGGATTTTTTTCCTTCCCTTTGCCTCATAATAATTTACATCCATGATGGGTCTTCCTCCATCAATTTGTGGTCATGTAGCACTTCTGACCACTGGCCAAGCACCTATTGAAGAGCTTTAGGAACTCCAAATACATTGCACTGCCTCCAGCCCTCTACCCTGCAGTTTGGGAGAGCTTTAAGAACTCAGACATCTTAAATAAGCAGCCTCTGCCTGGAGATGAGTTCATTTTCCCTCTCCTGGGGGCTCACCTTAGATCAGCTGCTGCCTCAGTTGTTTCTAGTGATCCTAAACTAAGGTTAACACATCTCCTATTCCTGGGGTTGTTCACAGCACCTTTCCCAGGAGCTCCTCCTGGCTGACTGGTGTGGCCCTGGGGCAGCACAGCATTGCTTTCATTGCTCCTGTCTGTGCAGCTTCAGAAAGCAGGAGTCACTTCAGGGGAAGTATTTCTTTATCAGCCTGTGGTAAAGACACACACAAAAATGTTTAGCATCTTTGAAATGCACTTTTTAAGACCAGACTCCCTTGTCTGGCAGCAGGAACTGAAGCTGTGAAGAAGGTGTTACCTGTAGTAGGGTCTTGATAAGATCTTCAGGCCCTTTAGTATCAAAGCCCCCTTGTCTGAGCACTGCAAATGCCACCTCCACTTTCTGACCCTCCAGTGGTCCCTTGGCTCTTGGGAGCAGTGTCTGCATCCCCACTGAGCAGCTTCCCTCCTGATTAACCTCCCTCCCTGGGTGAAAGCATCTAAAGAAGTGGTTTTAACTTCCCAGCATTCCCATGACTTGTCTATGTCTCCTTGCTCAGCTCCTCCTCCCTGCCCGTTCCTCACCTCAATCCCCACAGCTTTGTTTCTTGGCTTTAGGCTTTTCCATTCTTTCACTACTGAGAGATCCTTCCCTCCCTTCCTTCCTCCTTCCCTCCCTGTCTTCCTTGAAAGGGTGAAAATGGAACAATTCAGTTCCCATGGTCATTATTTTTTGGGGGGGGAAGCAAATGAACCCTGTGCCTCCACTCCTCGAGGAACAGGACTGTTTTAATCAACACTAATTTCCCCTGGTTTGCCTTCTGTGCTTTCTGGGAGTGTAAATCTCCACCCTGAGCTCTCCCTGACTCCTGCCAGGTTGGAATTGGCAGGAGGAGAGCAGAGCTCTGGTGCAGCTGTGTCACCCCCTGCCATGGACTGGTAACCAGGCACCTCCTGTTTGCCCTGTGCTCTTCTCTGCCTTCTGTGAGTTTTATCTTGAACAGCAAAATGTCTAAGGACAGTTCTGAAGGTATTGCTGTCCAGAAACAGATGATTGGAGAAGCAGGAATATTCAATTAGGAGTTAAATGACTCTCCTGGAATGTGTCCATGCCTTGGGTACCCTCAATCATGCAGGGATTGCCAAAAGCCAGGGCAGGGGGAATTTTCTCTTGCACAGAAACACAGAGACTTGTGTGCAACAAAGAGAGTTCCTTACACACCTGGAAAACAGAGACCTTGAAGGGTTTGGGGATCCCTGGGCTCTGGGGCAGAGCTCTCTGCTCTCACCCAGCTCTGCTTCTTCCTGCAAAGGAGAATAAAGGTGGCACCAGCACCAGTGCTGAGCTGGAGCATCTCTGACCCATTTAGAGAGGAACACTCATGTGACAGCGACAGAAACCAGCAGTTCCCCGTGGTTTGTGCCCACTGCCCTCTGGCTTCCCAACAAAAACCTCCTCTGGAGAGCTCTGCTCTCAGTGGACCTCAAAAAAATTATTGGAAGAGTCCTTTTTATTATTATTTGTGAAGTTAAAGAACTCATTTGAAATGCCCTTTCTACAGGAAGAGAAGCAAATCCTGTTCACTTTACTTTAGACATTTTTATTCAGGTTTGTACATTTTTTTTACTTATTTCTCCACAGAAAAAAACCCTGGAGTGGGACAAAGCCCTCGGTGTCCCATGATGGGCCTCCCCATCCCAGGCTGCACCTTTGCCAATGGGAGGAACAGGCTCCTCCCTTGCAGTGCTGCTCTTGCACCAAGAGCTCCTGGTAGCTCCCTTTATTTATTCTGTCTTATCTTTCTCACCTTTCATCACTTTCTTGTTATGTTTGCTCAGCTAAGTCATTAAACCCACTTTGTTTTTTTCTCTTTCCATGTTTACCCCTAGGAAATCAGCTAAGCCTGTGTAATGGGTTTAGCATTTAATTTCCCTAAAACACCCTCTTTCCTGCCATGTCTGTGGCCCTGAGACATTTCCAGTTCTGGGTGGATTGGGTGGTGTGAGAAGGAAATCTCTGAGCCAGCTCAGGGCTTTGGGAGGTGTTGGGGAAGGTTTCTCCACCCACAGTACAGGTGTTCTGTGCCTGGAGTGTTGTTGCTGGGTTAAATCCCTGTTTCAGTGCTCAATGGGGCAAAATGGGCAGGAAAAAAAGAGGTAAATAACTTGTGAGCAGCTTCTGGTCTTCTGCATTTCAGTTCTCACCTACTGTGGTGGGAATTGCTCTCGTTTCCACTTATAGTTATAGAACTCCAGGATGGGGAATTAAAAAGAAAGGAGGAGAAGGGAAAACAGGAATATCCAAGTCCAAGCCATTTGGCTTTCACAGAATCACAGAGTCCTTAAGGCTGGAAAAGACCTCCAAGATCATCAAGACCAATCTTCGACCAATCACTGTGGCCAATAAACCCCCCTGGGAAGTGCCACATCCGCGTGTTTTGTGAACACTTCCAGGGGTGGGGACTCCAGCACTTCCCTGGGGACCCTGTTCCTGTGTTTAACCTCTCCTTCAGTGCCTCATTTCTCCCAACCCTGATTTCCACAGAGGTTTAAGCTCAGCCTCACCCTGGAGCACAAGTCAGGACTCCAACATGGACATCAGCCCCTGTCCCGTGGGGTCTCCAGGGACCTTCTCAGCCCCTCTGGCTCCTTTCCCTCCAGGCTGTTAAACTACAGGATCCTTTTCAGGAACCAGTCAAGCTCTGGTTTAAGATGAGGTGGGTCCCACAGCTCCTGCCCCACCTTCTCACTGCCTGGAGTGCAGGAAACCTTGTAATTCATGTTTGTACTCATCTCTTTGCATCACTGTGGTCCCTGACTTCAATCACTTTGCAAATCTTCCTGATCTTCTACTCCCTGGTGTATTTACAGAAGGTTTTGGTCTTTGTTCTGCTGAATGAGTCAAGTTTTTGGACTTCTTTTCTGGAGACAGCAATGAGAATGCAGCTTTGGGAGCTGCCTTGCCAACTCTGGGGTCAGTTCTCAGGCTGACAGAGCTTCACTGGTCTGACCCAGACAAGCCAGACTAAGCCCAGGCAGGTGCCCCTGGCACATCCCCTCTGCAGAGTGTCTCCACATTGCTCATAGAAGAACCAGATGGTCCCAAGCCCAACCTTCCCAATTCCTGTCACTTCTGCAAGCTTTGAGGCATCCCAGGACTCCAGGGGGTGAGCAGAGCCCTTCCCTGTCCCCCAGCATCTTCTGTCTCTCCTCAGACAGAGGGGCTTTCTTGAAAATAGATTTAAATGGATTTTAAAGAGGATGATATAAAAAAAGAAAAAAAAAGCCCAGACAAACAAAAGAAATCCCAGCTGAGCCCATTACACATTATTGAGTTAAATAAGAGGGATTTTACACAGCCTGTAATTGGGTTTTAAATCATGGTTCTAAACAGCTGCTGAGCTCTGGAAGCTGCAGGAGGAGGGTGCTGAGGCCCAGTCCTGCAGGCACGTCACCAGCAGAGCTCCCACTCCTTGAATGGGCACATTCACAACCCAGATTTTATATCTGAAGAAAGAATTTGCTGACTGCTAATCTCTGCTGATTAATGATGTTGTCACAAAGCCACCACTGAGGGTTTGCTGGTCTTGTCTAGAGAACCAGACTTTGGCCAAGCAAAGTCCTTTATCCAAAACTATGTTTGTCTAGAAAGTGCCATTGTTGTTCTTAGGAATGCCAGGTATGGATGCCCGTGTTTCTTGTTCTTGTTAAAGCCAAGTTGTTCCACAGATAAGAAAGCCAAAGAGTACAAGATAGGCAAGGTTTGTCAGGACAGATAATATCTTCAATTAGACCAAAACCAGTGTTAGAAAATTCAGACAAACTTTCAGACACGGAAGCAGACGCGGAGGAAGCCCAAGTGTCCAATAGCTGACAAGCCCTTTCTACTCATTTATCACAGAAAAGATATCACATCCCCCAAAAATCCTTGCTTTGTTTGGTTTAATGCCCATTAAAAGGGGATTAAGCTGGAGAGGAACAAGGCAGCCTTGTTTCCCAGTGTGAGTCCCTTGCTGTGTTCTGGGTCAGGTAGCACAGCTTTTGTCAAAGCCAAAGCCAAGTCAGTGGTGCTAAAATTATTTCAACTTTCCTCGGTGTGTTTGACTGTCCCAGAGCTATGGAGTGATCCAGTCACTGGGATAAGGGTCCCTCTGAACATGTGGGTGAGAAGATCTACCTTTAATATATTGGAGTCCAGCCGGGTTTCTGACAGTTCAGTGTCCAAACCCCAACAGGAAAGAGAACATTTCTGGCAGCGCTGGAATCTGGCACCTTTCTCCAGAGAACATCATTTCACTCCCAATAATCATCAAGTAGTTAAGAATAACAAATGATTTCCTAGAAATCAGGCTGGAGGAGTGAGTGCCAGTCAATATTGCAGCAGGCTCAGTGATTTGGCTGCAGAGCTCATGAGGAACAGCCCGGCCAGAGCCAGTTTCTAATAACCACAAATGATGATCAAACCTCTCTGTTACGACAGATGCAGATGGAACAGATTGTTCCCTCAAACTCCTGCTCTGCCAGCAGCACCAGCCTTTCCTTGAGCTTTGCAAGGCTCTTATTTTTCCCTGGAGAAAAGGAGGCTCAGGGGAGACCTTATTGTTCCCTACAACTCCTTGACAGGAGGGTGCCAGGTGGGGTCAGGCTCTGCTCCTGGGTGACAGGAGGAGAGAAAATGTCCTCAAGTGGCACCAGGTTGGATATTGGGAATAATTTCTTTACTGAAAGAGGGGTTCAGCTTTGGAACAAGATTCCCAGAGGAGTCCTGGGATCCCCATCCCTGGAAACATTCAAAAAACATGTAGAGTGGCCCTTGAGGACATGGTTTAGTGGTGAACATGGTGGTGGTGCTTGGTTGGACTTGGTGGTTGGACTGGACAATCCTAAGGGTATTTTCCCACCTCATGATTCTGTGATTCAATGTTTCTAATCCCATGGAGTTGCAGTGGATTTATCCTTCATTTTTAGAGTGCAAGAGGCAGGTGGGATGTCCTGAGGGGTTGTATCTGCTCAGTGATGACAGGCAGCAACTAAATACTGTGGGGAGCAAATAAACCAGCAAATTATGAGTTCAGAGGGGCTGTTTGTGCTGCATTTGTAAGTGTAGAAGCAGTTCCTTAGAACAAGGGCAGCTGCCAGGGCTGACATCAGACAGGGGAATTTGTGCAGTGCTGTTCTACATCTCAGACCCTTCCCACTGCAGAGCTCAGCATTGGGGTTTGCAAAAGCAGCCACGCTGCTGAGAAGATGCTTAGTGCCTGGCAAATGCAGAAAACTGCCTGGGCTGGGCTGGCTGTAGGAATTCAACTCATGCCATGGTCAACCTCCCAGCACCTCAGCACCCTGGGGGGCTCCAGCCTGAGTTGGACACACCTCGGAGAGAGGTTCACAAACAGGGTCATGCTAAACTTGTCCCAGTCCCAAAGGTTCCTGGCAGCACACAAAGTCTGCACCATCCTGCCTGAACAACTCAGTGCTTTGGGTTCGTCCTGAGGGGTTTTCAGACCTCTCTTCTGCTGAAGGGGACATGGACCATGTGTCACCTCCCAGCTCAGGAGTGCAGGAATCAATCTTTGAATCTCTCCTGCTGTGGCAGCTCCTCAGGAAAACACTCAGGGCTCCTTCCAGCACAGGCTGATACCCAGTTCTCTCTTCAGCTGCACAACTGTCCCAACTCAGCTAGAAAACCACAGCCCCAAGCCCAGTAAAGAGCACATTTCCACACCAGTGGGGTGCAGGGAGCCAGAAGGTCTCTGACACTGTCTCTGGAATACAGTAATTCTCTTTGGAATACAGTAATTCTCTTTGGAACACAGCTGAGCAGCATTCCCTCAGCAGACCACCACCAGCTCTCCCACACCCCCACCGCACCCACAGTGCTGGTGAGGGCAGGGAAGAAGTGGGAAATGATACTTCAAACACACCAAGTGTGGCCCCCTCAAGCCCCAGCAGCACAGATTTCCATTCCATGTGGGTCAGGAGTGGTGGAACTGGGCAAGGAGAAGGGCTGCCCAGTTGGACACCACACAAAAGCAGCATCAGGGATGTGCTGAGAGGTTTCCCAGTTGTAAAACAAACAGGGAGGATCTCATGCCTTTGCACCTGTGTCAGCAGGACAGGACAGCCCCTGGTTAACAAGCTCCCAGCCCCTGGAAATTCCAACCCTGGTAACCCCCAGCATCCCAGGAAGATGAAACACTGGGGTAAAAATAGCAAATGGGTCAGAGGAAGGTTATAGAAATACCAGAGGATTATTCATATTCCTTCAGGTGGCTGCAGGAAACAGTTTAAACAGAGGAATGACAGATTAAAGGTGTCGTGGACAAAGAGAAATCACTGCTCTGAGGTCTGAGCTGCATTTCCCCTCTTGCTTTGGATGTACAACACAAAGGCTTTTTCAAAGGGAATCGGTGGCAAAAAATAACACCCAAGGTTCTGTTGTGCCACTCATGACCTGAGGGAGGAGTGGAGACAAAAACAAGAGGTTCAAGTTGCCTCATCCCAGGGAGGCTCCTCTAGGATGCTGCAGTTTGCCCTTTCCTTGCACACACAGGTCTGAGCAGGGAAACTGCTGGGACTGTGGAGAGCAGCAGATTTGAGTCCTGGAGAGCTTCAAAAACCATCTCCTGTCTTCTGGTTGTGCCTTCCAAGGGAGACAAGAAAGATGGAGAAAGACTAATAACAAGACATGAACTAGATGACAGGACAAGGGGGAGAGGCTTCAAACTGAAAGAGAGGAGGCTTTGATTAATTATTAGGGAGAAATTATTCTCTGTTCAGGTGGGGAGGCCCTGGCCCAGGTTGCCCAGAGAAGCTGTGGCTGCCCCTGGATCCCTGGAAGTGTCCAAGGCCAGGCTGGAGGGGACTTGGAGCAACCTGGGCTGGTGGGAGGTGTCCCTGCCCATGGCAGGGGGTAGAATGAGATGGACTTTAAGATCCCTTCTAACCAAAACCACTCCATGATTCCATGATCAATAATTCAGAGCAGAGCAGAATTTCCTGAGGGACACTGTCAAGAAGCACTTAAGAAATTGTATTTCATGCCCCCACTGCCCTAAGCACAGATAGCAGGTGACCACACAAATAGAGACCATATATTTAGAAATGATGCCTGACAAAATCTGCTCCTCATGTTTTGGCCTTGGTTTCTGTGCCACTTTAATTTCATCTGTCACAGGAAGATCCATCTGTAAATCTTATTAGTTTAAACCCACATAAGACAGATGAGGCCAGAAAACTGTTTTTCTGCCTCCTCAGAATATTTTTTTTTTTTAAAGTGCAATGTGGGTTTTTAAATGTAAATTTTCTTAATTGACAAGAGAAGAATACAAAAGCTGCACAGGAACTGCTTATGGGTTGGGATGGGTTGGGATGGGGTGTCCTCCTGTCCTGGCTGAGCTGCTCTGAGGACCCCCCTGAGGTCCAGGCAGAGCTGTGGCTGAGCTGGAGCCCAACGCTCCTGCAGTGCAGCTCAGGACTAAAGGCTGAGCTGGGCCTTTGGGTGTGGGTGGGATCCCAGGTGAGGTGGGTCATGACCATTAAATCAATGAATGTCCTCAGGATGCTCTGCCCTGGAATGTGGGCAAGCAACAGGAACAGTGTCCCGTTTGCCAGTGTGTGCTGAGAGGGGCTCATGTGCTGCTTTTGGGCTTGAATGGTGCTAAAACCCCAAAGTTAAACATCCTGAGAGTGAGGCAAAGACTTGGCAGTAAAGTGTCCTAATTAAAAATGCTGAACATCTGGACCAGAGACATGGGACTGACAATCCAGAATCTGACATTATAGTAGTCCAGTCCCACTTTCATGTGGTGGGTTCTTCTAACATCCCATTCTTGGAGCAGGGACATCCTTCAAGGTCACTCCT
Organism: Pachyramphus minor; assembly: GCA_013397135.1. NCBI lineage: Eukaryota > Metazoa > Chordata > Aves > Passeriformes > Tyrannidae > Pachyramphus > Pachyramphus minor. The sequence goes on along the minus strand of VYXB01003098.1, from coordinate 129,697 downwards.
AAACCACAAAATATTCCGAGTTGGAAGAGGCCCACAAGGATCATCAAAGCCCAGCTCCTGGTTTTACTAAAGTTGTACCTCAGTTTCCTCAGGCTGAGCCAAAGGAATTTGTCCACAATGCTTGGTCTGGGTGAGGAACATCAGTCTTCATTTTATGGTTGTTTCTTTCTTTTTTGCTTTAATAGAATTGCTTTAATATAATTGCTTTGATATAGTGCACTAGCTTACCCTATCCTACCAGATTTAGCTTCTGTACTGTGTAGTAAATAATTCTGATTAAGATCTTTTTGTCTAATCACAGTAAATATCTGTTTTTATATAAATACATCTGGTTTGCCATCCCTTGCAGGACGAAGTTGTACAAAGGTTCAATCCCACCTCTGTAATTGCTTAGATTTAAACTATTGACAAAGTCTGGGGCTGAGGCTGGACCCAGCTGCCCCAAGGCTCCTCTCTGAGCAGTTTAGAAAGCCAGGGTGTTCGGGGGGTGTTTGGGGGTCTGTGGGGGGTGCTGGGGGCCCTTTCTGCACCTCATGACTCAACAGGAGCTTCTCTAATAAACTTTGTCTGAAGCCCCCACTCCCACCCAGGACAGGGACCCCCAATCTGCCAACCCCAGAGCACTTCGGAGCTTGCACAGGGCTCTGTTCCCAGGGGTTGGTTTGTGTGTGCAGCACAACCCCCAGCCTTCCTCTGAGCTGCCCCTGCTTCCACCTTGTACAGACACCTCCTGCCTCCCCTGTCACAGTCCAAGTGTGACACCTCTGGCTGAGTGGGCAGAGGGGCTTCCAGGGGCTGGGGGTGGGAGTGCTGACAGCTCCTGTTGGACAGGGAGGAGCTGATGAGCTCCCTGGGCACAGCAGAGCCCTCCTGGGGCCAACTCATCTGCCAGGGAGTGTTGAAGAGTGAGGGATGCTGACAGGCCAGACCAGGGCTCGTTGGCACATTGGCTCAGGGGGGGTTGGGGGCATCTTTGGCACTAATAATGTTGAATGTTGTGTGGCTGTGCAGCAGAAGGTGATGTGTGATCTCTGGGAGTGCTGGGGCAGCACAAGCATGAGGGAGGGGGGCTCTGGGTGCAGGACAAGGTCACCAATCACAAGATCCCAGAATGATCTGAGCTGGAAGAGACCCCCAAGGACCATCCAGTCCAACCCTCAGCCCTGCACAGGCCCAGCCCCAAGAGTCACCCCCTGTGCCCCAGAGGAGCAGCCAAACCCTCCTGGAGCTCTGGCAGCCTTGGGGCTGTGCCCACTGCCCTGGGGAGCCTGGGCAGTGCCAACCACCCTCTGGGGGAAGAACCTTTCCCTGAGATCCACCCTGACTCTGCCCTGACACAGCTCCAGCCCTTCCCTGGCTGCTGTCCCTGCTCCCCCAGAGCAGAGCTCAGTCCTGCCCCTGCTCTGCCCCTGCCCAGGGAGCTGGAACTGCACTGAGCTCTCCCCTCAGGCTCCTCTGCTCCAGCTGAACACACCAAGTGCCCTCAGTGTCCTCACATGGCTCCAAATCCAGGCCCTTCCCCATCTCTTTGCCTCCTTTGGACACTCTCCAATGGTTCAGTGTCTTTCTAACTTTCCAAGACAAAAGAACCCAGAGAGAACAGAGACATTCCATCGTGAAGCATCTCCCCTTTGACCTTTCAGGCCCTGGATTTCCCCACAAGGGCAGAAATGCTGCAGCAGGAATTGGCCTGGCAGGGCACTGTCCCCTGTAGGGCAGCAAGTTTCCCTGGTTGAGCACAGAGTGACTGACTCTGAGAGAGAGGACAAGGTAATGATGGAAGAGAGGGAAAAACTGCCTTTGGAGAAGTGGAAAATGTCTTACTTCAGTCTGAACTCTGTGAGACAGAGCCCTGGGGTACCTGGGCCACTGCTCTGAGCCATGAGGGCAGGTCCATGTTGTGGGAAATGATTGCTGGTACCTTTTCTTCTCAGGCCAGCAATGTGTGGAAACAAGTCTTTCTTCAAAAATCATTTTTCCTCCACCCCCCAACTCCTGAGTGGGGAAATAACCCAGTGAATCCACAAAAAAACCCTGGAATCTGAGCTGAAAAAAAGCTACACTTGAATTTAGATTTAAGATTGCAAATATTTATAGTGGAGAAAAAGGTACCTCAGAGGAAATAATTCCTGGAAAGGTAGAGTGTATTCATAGGATCACAGAAGAATTTGGGTTGGAAGGGACCTTAAAGCCCATCTCATTCCAACTCTAGAGGACACCTTCCACTAGCCCAAGTTGCTCCAAGCCCTGTCCAACCTGGCCTGGGACACTTCCAGGGATGGGGCAACCACAGCTTCCCTGGGTGGGATTTTGCCCATTTTGTGCCAATGATATATTTCATTTTAGAATGACTTTTTTCCTTTTTTTTTTTCCCCTCACAGAATTGACCTCCAGTTCCCTCTAAAGAGATGAGAGAAGAGTTGAGTGACCTGAAGACAGTCTGAGCTACATTGAAGAAGTTCTCAAACCTGCCTGTTGTTTGCACACCTCTGTCCCTGGGCAGCACAAGGGGCTGTATCTCTGGGGGGACCAGGGACAGCAGCCAGGGAAGGGCTGGAGCTGTGTCAGGGCAGGGTCAGGGTGGATCTCAGGGAAAGGTTCTTCCCCCAGAGGGTGGTTGGCACTGCCCAGGCTCCCCAGGGCAGTGGGCACAGCCCCAAGTCTGCCAGAGCTCAAGTCTCGCCCCTCTAGAACTTGTCTCCATAGAATGGAGTTTTTTCTCTAGAGCTGCACTTCCTGTAAAATCTTGGATTTAGGTCTAAAACCGTGTCATCTCTGTGTTCTCCTGTTCCCAAAGACTTTACTCATGTGGCAGACTCATGGAGGGCAGAGAAGGTTCAGCCTAAAATGAGCTGAGTACAAGTCTGGGGCTGTTTGTGGTCTCCCAGCTGACAGTGTGGGTTGGTTCATCAAACCACAGGGCAGAGTAACGTGACTCCAAGCTCCAAATCCTCGCAAAAAGCTGCTCCAACTACCTCAATTTGTTCACTTTAAGTTAATTCAGTTCTCCAGCCATTCCACATCCACTGACAGAAAGTCTCAGGAGGATAAACATGGGATCATTCTGGCAGTTCCTGCTCTTGGTTCAAACCAAACCAAGTGGTACCTTTTAGGTATCGCACGAACCCTTTGAACTTTGTAACAACAGAAAGGATTTTAAATTACTTCCTTCATTTTTCTCTTATTTATCAGGTCCCAAGAGAGATTACTTATCTGAGAACCCTGTGGAAACAAAGCAGACCCGCTGCAGCTCAGTATCCAGCAGGTCAGGGCAGTAGGGAACAGGTCTGGTCACCTCCAGCCACGCCTGGGATGGGCCTGGGGAGAGCTCAGGATACAGGACATGGTTTGATGGTGCTGCTTCCCTTGGGACCACAGAATCCCAGAATGGTTTGTGTTGGAAGGGATCTTAAAGCCCATCCAGTGCCAACCCCTGCCATGGGCAGGGACACCTCCCACCAGCCCAGGTGGCTCTAAGCCCCATCCAACCTGGCCTTGGACACTTCCAGGGATCCAGGGGCAGCCACAACCTCATTCACACCCACAGGATATCTACCAGCTCACTGATGTTTCATAGAATCATGGAAAGGTTTGTGTGATGTGCAGAGGAACCAGAGTGTATTTGTGGCAGTGTCAGGACAGGATTCACTTGCAGCAGTAATTTCAAATTCTGGAGGTGAGTCACTGGCTCCTGTGCCTCGTTCACAGGTGTGAGAGAACTTCAGTGGCACCAAACACAGTGACCTGCAAGGCATTTTCAAATACCTCTGGCCTAAAGCCTCAAAGGGTTTTTCTGTCTTCAGTTGGTGTCTAAATGCTGCTGAGATTTTAAAAATGTGCCTTGTCCCCCGATGGTGGAGATACTTCTCTTCAGGAAGGATGGAACAGCATCTCATTGGACCTGCAGAGAAAAGTTCTTGTGGACATTCATTGCCCAGAGAAGCTGTGGCTGCCCCATCCCTGGAAGTGTCCAAACCCAGGACACGGCTGGAGCAACCTGGGCTGGTGGAAGGTGTCCCTGCCCATGGCAGGGGTGGAATGAGAAGAGGTTTAAGGTCCTTCCCAACACAAACCATTCTGGGATCCTCTGACGCTATGACTGTGTTGGTGGGCCCACCCCTGCAGAGCAGCCTCTAAATTATTGAAATACTTTGCCCAGTATTTGTCAGGGAAATACTTTGATGTCTCACCTTAGAATGGCATTTTTTGGACACAGACCTGACCTCGGTTTCTCCCCAAAGGTACAACAGAAGGGTTGGCTATTCAGTGCACCTGGAATTGAGATCCCACCAGGGGACACTGAGGGGGAGATCTGCTGCCCAGATCCAGCACCCTGCTGGGGTGAGGAAGGACAACAAACATGCTTTTTCCAGTGAAAATGGAGGGAATGAGACAAAGGGCACGGGCTCGTTATCGGGGCGTGAGCAGGGCTGGGACGGGCGAAGCAGCCACTGAAGGAGCCGCCAGGGAGCACAATCTTATCTGGTGTGAAATGTGAGCTCAGCCCCTCCTGCTGAAGAAAAGCTGCCCCATGGGGTGTTCCCCACATTCCCTCTCCTTTTCCATGCCGTGGGTGTGCACACAGGGCACACAGTTACTCCTGACCCATGGCAGGGCAGCATGTTCATTGTCAACCACCCCAATGCCCCCAAATGCAGGGTCTGGGTATCTTGGCTTCAGACCCCAAGTCGCTGAGACCCCTGGATGCTCCTCTGAGGCACCTAAATCCATGTGAAATCCATTAGAAGCCAAGGGTCCCCACTGACCTTAGGGCTGCAGGTTCCCATCACTGGGGGTTGTTCTGGGGTTCCAGATGTTCCTGCACAGGGATGTGCTGGACCTGCAAGTGTCACCCTGGGACAGGGCCTGGTGACAAAGGCAGCTGGCACGTGGAGCCCCAGGCCCAGCACTGCCCCTGCCATCACTGCTGGTGCTGGGGATGCAAAGGAAGGCAACCCAGGGGCCTGGCATGGAGACAGCTTTGAGCCAGCACGTGGTGAGGTGACAAAGGTGCATCTGAGCACAGTCCCTGGGGCTGTGTGAGTGCTCTGCTCTGGGACATCAGCCCTTCACAAGTGTCTGCTCAGGGTGGAACAAATCCATGGCTGTGCCCAGGCCCACAGGGGCAGCTGTGAGGGGTAGAATATGGAGAATCCCAGAATATCCTGAGCTGGAAGGGACCCCCAAGGATCATCCAGTCCAACCCTCAGCCCTGCACAGGCCCAGCCCCAAGAGTCACCCCCTGTGCCCCAGAGGAGCAGCCAAACCCTCCTGGAGCTCTGGCAGCCTTGGGGCTGTGCCCACTGCCCTGGGGAGCCTGGGCAGTGCCAACCACCCTCTGGGGGAAGAACCTTTGCCTGAGATCCACCCTGACCCTGCCCTGACACAGCTCCAGCCCTTCCCTGGGTGCTGTCCCTGCTCACACAGAGCAGGGATTGGAGCTGCGACCTGGAAAGGTCCATGTCCCTACGTGTTCAGCTGTGCACCCAGGTGGTGAAGGGTTATTTGGAGAGGTCCTTAAACAACATTTTGTATGTTTTCTTCAGCAATATATATATATATAATTAAATTACACTGGAAGATAAATGTAATTTGCATGTCAAAAACAATATTCAGCCTGTTTGTGCTTCAGGATAAGCCTTGGAAAATATGGAGCTTCATCTGTAGGCAAGACTGTCTTTGGAAAGGTATTTTGAAGTGGTTTTTTGCCTTCCCTGTGCTCTGTGGGAGTTCAGGCAGCAGACTCCATCCCTTCCCCCCTGATGGCAAATGTGTATCTCTCAGCACTGTTGGCTTCAGGTTGTAAATCCCAGTTGGATGTGCCATCTGACATTATCTCACATTCGAATATATTGGTATTTTTAGTTACTCATTCACATGTGTGGCATCCAAAATTGTGCTGGGATCTGCTCAGAGCACTATCTGAGGAGCACGGGGTGCAGAGCCCAGCTCTGGTGGGGTGTTGCATCACCCAAACTGCTCAGTCATGTCCCTGGTCCTGTGTCAGGGCAGGGGCAGCACACAATGGGAGACCTGCTCAGGGCTTGGAAAACCTTCCATGAGGATCCCAGTTTGTGCCATAAAGGGAACAAACACTGAGCTCCCAGAGGGAGATGGGGAATTTAGGCTGGACATCCCTGTGTTGGTCCCAAGTGTGCACACACAGCCTTTCTCTGAGCTGACTAGAGAGGTTCCCTGAGGGTGTAGGGGGAGTGCAGACAGGGTATTAATTTGTCCTCTCCTTAACATCTCTCAGCATGATTCTTCTCTCTGTGTGCACCAGCACAGGCTGCAGGGCTGGGATGGGGCACAGAGTTCACCCCTTGTTGCTTTGGCTTTGATTTTCCAGACACTTTCTTTGAATGTCCTTTCTAGAAAAGAGTTCCTGACTGCTGGGACGCAGTTCCTGTCTGGCTGTGGTCCTGGAAGCCCTGGCCCTTGTGCCCTCATCTTGGCTTGGCCAAAGGTTCTCTTTATAACCTTACCTTTGAGCTCACCTGTCAAATTACCTCGTTTGAGCCCTTCTGCTGTTTCCAAAGGCTGGACCTTGCCTAACACAGCTGAGAGTTGTTTCTGCAGAGACCCAGCATCAGTCCAGCACCCCTGGAAGCTCAGGGGGGCCTGGCAGGGTTTGGTCACCCTGAGGCACAAGGGCTGGTACAAGACTCACCACGCTGACAGGGGCACAAGCAGTTTGGAGAGGAAGGAGGGCAGGGACAGTGTTTGTGCTCACCAGGCAGAGGTGGTTTGACAACATTCATGAGAGTAAACAATAACTACCCAAACACAGTGTCTTCCAGCCACAGTTTGTACCCAGAGACCCCCTTTCATCCAGCCCTCCCACAGCTCTGACCCCTGGGGGGTGGTTACTCCGTGGCTTCTACATCCACCCCCAAGAGGAGCTTAGTCCAGGCACTGGGTGTGGGGACACTGATACCATGGGTGTCACCTCCAGGCACACCTGGGGCTGCCCCCACTGCACCCCCCAGCTGCTCTGCTGCCACCTGAGCAGGTTTAGCCCAAATGTTTCCCCCAGCCACCCTTTTCTGGGCCTGTTTATCTCCCCTTGGATTGTTTTTGTCTCTTTTTCACCTCCTGGAAACAGCTCCATGATGGTGGGGTTGAAATGGAGGAATAGCTCTGTGCTGCCCTATGCTCCCTGACCCAGCACCCACCAGTTTGGTCATGGAAAACAGTCAAAAGTCACATTAGTGAGGACACAAGCTTCAGTTGGACAAGCAGGTCATGGAGGGTGTGAGCTTCCAGTGCACTCCTTTCTCCCGTGGAAAACGGAAAATTTAATTCTTTCAGGCCCTGAGAGAATCTCAGATGAAAGAAAAATGGAGAAACCAGCTCAGCACTTGGGACAGGGTGCCCAGAAATGCTGTGGGTTGGAACCAGGTTTCACTATTTGTGGCTTTTAGTGGTGCTGCAAGAGCCCAGTGCAGGGGTAGAGTTCCAGGTAATGGACAGATTTTGAAACAAAATTTTGAGGGATGCCTTCAAAGATGAGCCCTCCAGGTCTCTGATCCCCTCAGAGTGGGAGGGGTGACTTGAATTACTTCTCCTGGCACTCCTCATGCACATGCCTGCATCACAGAAGAGTTAGGGAGCTCTGGAGATCATCCCGTCCCACCCCCAAAAGTTTTAATGTATGTTTATAATCATAGACTTAGAGCAAAACAGAATTGTCCTCTGTGTCCTCACATTGCAGAGCTGTCCTTGGTACTCTCTCTTGACTCTGTGCACTGGGAAAATGAACCAGGAAAATTTGGGATAGAGTTTGGTTGTGGTTTTTTGTTTGTTTTTTTGTTTGTTTGTTTGTTTGTTTTGTTGTGGGTTTTTTGTTTGGTTTTGGTTTTTTTAATCTTATTTTTATTTCTTTCTCCCTGAATGTGAAGTGCCTGAGCAGTGCCTGACAGACAGGAGCTCACTTACAGACAGGTTTGAGTTGCAAGGGACCTTAAAGACACCTAATTTAAACCCTCTGCCATGGGCAGGGACACCTTCCACCAGCCCAGGTTGCTCCAAGCCTCATCCATCCTGGCCTAGGACACTTCCAGGGATCCAGGGGCAGCCACAGCTTCTCTGGGCAACAACTTCCAAGCTGATAAACTCTTCTACATTGGAAACCTCTTCCCTCTCAGGGATGTAAGAGCTCCCTGGGGTTGTGGCACACTTGGCTGAGGACTCAAGGCCAGAAGTGGGGGTGACACCAGCAGTTCTTGTGCATCAGCCCAGCAGAGTCAGTGTGACCTGGAGCACTGTCCCCTCCTCGGGTCACACAGCTGGACAGGGGAGCTGTCACCTGGCTCCCCACTGAGGTGACCCTGGGACACGGGGGTAGAAACACTTCCAGAAAGTCCATATGGAAATACTTTTGGTCGGCTGGGAACAAGCACAGGTACTTTGCTTGCACAGAGCAGTGGCACCCTGTGCCCTGGTGCTGTGCCCTTCGCTGGTCCCTGCTCCTCCTGGCACTGCTGAGGTGTCAGAGAATATGGATCACCAAGTACCCTGAGCTGGAAGGGACACACAGGGATCACTGAGTCCCTCTCCTGCCCCTGCACAAGAACCCCAACAATCCCACCCTGTGCCAGTGGTTGCACTGAGCTCAGTGCACTTACTCCTGACATGGAGCATCAGAAGGTACCCACAAGTTCTACCATCCTGTGGGGAGAGAAGCTCACACCAGGTGGTAAAGGAGCCACCTGCTATCCTGTTGTGCCACAAGGATGGACAGAAAACGTATTTTAGAAAGCCTTGTCAATGACATTGAACCTGGAGTGTGCTCTAATATGAGTATCTGTGAATGTCCCCCTGACTAAGTCACTGTTCCCTGGCAATTCCCTGTGCTCCAGTCAGGAATCTCACGATCCAGGCAGCACAAACCCTTAATGAGACAGGAAGCCAGCCAGCCTTGCCTTCTCTCAGCTTTTAGGGAGGTAAAACTCAACCAGCATCTGCTCTATTTTGTTAATGGGATGGGACACAAGGGAGGATTTCTCTGAGGGAGAGACACTGGTGGGCCAGGAGAGCTGCTGTGAAGGGGAATGGCCATGAATGTCCATGAGAAGGGCAGTGTCCATAAGTGGCAGAAGTAGGTGTGGGCAGGATTTGCTCGTGGGTGAGTGACTCCAACAGCACCTGGTTCCACAGCTGAGCAGAGGTGGGAACTGGGACAGTGACAGACATGGGAACCAGGGCAGGGACAGCAGCGGCCGGTCCAGGAGAGGTGCAGCTGCCTTGTTACCAGATGCTCTGAAAAAGGGAAAGGGAACCAACTCCTCATGTTGGAAATGTCAATAACTCTCTGGGAATGAAGACTTGGAGGAGAAGGGGAGATACTTTGGCTCGTGCCCAAATTAACAATTTTCTTTGACTGCAGGCACAGAGCTCATGCCCAAGGCCTGAAACACAACAGGAATGTGATGGACCTGCCTGTCCTGGCTCAGCACTGGTGAGGACAAGGCAGAGCCTCCTGACCTCACAAGGTGGTTTCCATCAAGAACCTCTCTGACTCTGTGGAATGAGACAGGAGGCATCTGAAGGGAAAAGCTTCAGTGACAAACACCAACCCCAGGGGAGGTGGCTGCCACAGACACCCAGCCTGAAAGCCTCAGTGAAGCCTGTCCTGGGAGCAGCTGATGTTCCTGTCCCTCCACGAGAAGCTGAAGGATTTTGCAGCACAGGCAGTGCTTGCAGTCTTTGGCTGTGAGAGCAGGAGCTGCTTTCACTGCTGTGTCTTGCCTTAGTACGAGGAACCAGGAGCAAACTGTTCATCAACAGGAACCTGCAAACCAAAGTGTCTCTCCTGCAGCACCTGCTCTTGCTGTCTCTGAAGAGTCCAAGAGACCTCCTGGCCCTGGTCCTTATTTCCCAGATCCTTCCACCTTCTCAAACATCCAGCAGATGAACCACTGCCCACAGGGAAGAGCTACAACCCCAACAGTGTGAGGCCACCAGGGTTGCAATGGGCAGCCCAGGCTTGTGGTTCAGGGCACAGTTTGTGGGAATGTGGGATAATTCAGGTGGGAAGGGACCCTGGGATGTCTCTAGACCTGCTGCTCAGGTGTTACATGCCATCCTCTACCCTGCTGTCTCTGGCCATCTGTTCTGTGGTCAGGGATCTCCAGATATGTGGCACAGAAATGTTTCTCTTGGAACGGGAAGTTTGCAGTTCCCAGCAACTTCCAGATTGACAAATGAACCTCGATCCTGCCAGTCTTCACCTCTGTCCTCCAGGATAGGCCCTTTGTCCTAAACAGTTTCATCTTTCAGATGATTCTCTCTTGTATCAGCCCCAGGCACGTCCCAGTGGTACCTCCCACCCTCGTGGGCCTGGTCACCTCGTGTCCCTTGTTCTCAGAACAAAAACAGGTGAAGGAAGTGGTGGATCCCAGCTCAGGAATCACCTCTGCTGGTGGTATCTGGGCAAGAACCCTCCATTTCCAAAACACCCTCCCATCCCCATCCCACCATAGGGTGTGTTCCTCCATCCCTACTCCCCTTTCAGAGGGAAATCAGGGAATGGCAAATCCCTGCTTTTCCATGAGAGGGCAGTGTGGTATGAAAGCAAAGAGTCACTGGAACCTGCAGGGACCTGTGGGCAGGAGGGGGGAAAACGTCCTTTCACGAGGGTGAAGTCAGTCCTGCTCTTGGAAGCTGCAGATCCCCAGGATTTATGAGTGATGAGATCCTCTCTGTGTTTCCTTAAAGCCTGGAATGGAGCTGGAAATCTTTTTGAAACACCAGTGAAGGAAACAACTGAAGAAAGGAGGTGACTACCCATGAAGTTCTGGGGAATGCTTTAGTCCACAGTCCACTGAAGGTTCTGCTGGGCTCTATTTAGAAACCCTCCCTCTCACCAAAGTGCCTGAGCTTTGCAGTTCCAGAGATTGATCAGAGGGGACACTCTGCTCACTCTGTTTTCCACCAAAGCTCAGTTCCTGGCACATCATCACACCTTCAGGAGGGACCTCCACCCACAGCCTGCAGGGAGATGAAGCTGCAATAAGATGAAGTTGCAATAACTCAATAAGTTGGCTCTCAAAAGGGTGAAAACTCAAGTATTGTCCTCCAGCACAACTGGGGCTCATCCCAACTCCCTCTGCTTTCTCTCCTCCACCAAGAAGCCTTGGTGGGACATGGATGTTGTGGCTGAAGAAGCCAGACACTGTCACACTTTGGTACCTGCCCCAGAGATGATCCCAGGTGTAGGAAAGGAAGGGAAGCTCTTCCCTGACCTCATCTTTGCTCTGGGATGTGCAAGACAAGAGGATTCACCTCTATCCTGCAGAGCCTCTGGAATGGGGAGGGACCCCCTTCTGTGGGAGGAAGGGAACTTCCTCCTCCTCCCACACCATGACAGAGCAAAGGGCAAACCACAAACGCTCTCCTTAACCAGAAACAGCACTGAGAGATCTCAGCTCCTTCAAGCTGCAGCCCCAGGATAGTGGAGACCCTCCCCCAGCCCCTGCTGGCATCGGCCTCACCAGGTGACTTCACTGATGCCTCAATTCTCTGTGTCACACACCTGACATTGCTGTCACCTTAACAACAGCCTTGAGACCCAGAGGGACGTGGCCCTGAAGGAGCAGGTGCCTCACTGTGCCCACAGAATGAGTCCTTCCCATGTAATCACCCAGCACACGAGCCTTGGATGCCTTTGGGATGTCCCTGGAATCCTCTGCTGACCAATGGGGTTATGTAACTTATTTGCCTCTCTGATCTGAGAGGCCCCCAAGGCATCAGTGCTGATGGAAAACCCACACAGGAGGAGGGCAGGGAGGGGCAGACAGAGGGTCACCTCTGCAGCAGAGAGGGTTTATTTGGCAAACTGAGATCATTCCAGGGAAAATAAACCCAACAGAACAGGGAACAACCTCCAATCTGTGCCTGTTTTCTGTGGGCTGCTCCCCTCCTTTTATATTTTTCTCTTTCTTTCACCTATTACACACATTCTGTCCACAATTTCACCTGACCTCCAGGTGTTTGGAGTGTCCTCACACAGGATGGTTCCCCTGGGCTGATTCTGCCATCCCTGTGGCCCCTGACTCCCTTGGGAATTGCCTGTGCCAAGGGTTCAGCGTGGCCAGGGATTTGATTCCCGTGCCAGGGTTCTCACACACAACATACCCGAGTTTTTGTAAGATTGTGCTGAATCAGTTGCCCAACAATGCTGGAGGGATCCCAAGACTATTAAGATCTTGTGTCATGGGGCTTTGAAACTACAACCAACATCAGTCATTTCAAACCAACACTGCCGGGGCAGATTTTCAAAAGATTTATTTTTTGAAGTAACTATGAGGCACTTTCCAGTGACATCTTCCATGTGGGGAGGTTCAGCTGCCAGCAAACCCCAGATCTTGGTCTTTTCAAAATGTTCATTGGTGTGGTTGGTGATGCATTAGGGCAGATGACTCTGTAGGTCAGATTTCCAGTGGCTGGGAGCTAAGAATCAAAGCTGGGAAACACTGGGAACAAGGAACAATGAGGCTGATCAGCCATTGCCAGAAATGCCTTGTTTTTACACAAAAACACCCAGGGCCACAGGCTGTGACAGGTGATCCCATTTCTTCTGGCTGAGCGAGACTTTTTAGAAACACTTCCTAATCTTGGTTTGAAGTTAAGTAATGGTTTCCCAGCTGTTGCTCACAAGGTCCTGTGCTGTTACAAGTAACCACAGGATTATGAACACACCAAATCTGCCAGCACTTAAACCCCAATTGGCAGCAAAACCCAAATCCAGCTGGGCCCACAGCACGTTCCCTGCCCAGTGCTTCAACCTGTGGGCTGGAGAGGGCTGAGATCCAGGGGGAAAGGATGGGAACTGGGCTCAGCTCGGGCTGAGGGAGTGGCTGGGTTATCATTAGAACCATCAGCACACAGTGGTGTCAGTGTGGCAGCAGCACACGGCTTAGGGGGCACTGCAATGTTCCTTCAAGACATGGAGGAAGGACAGTCTGGAGCATTAAGTCATTGGGGAGCCACCTCTGACAGTTGTTGATGGACTATGAAACCCTTTTTGTTTTCCACATGTTGTTAAAGCAGAGCCAGCAGTGGGGCTGCAGTTACAGTGACCAGCAGTGGTCAGCAGCTTCCTCAGAGCTCTTGATCTCTTGTAGCTGGGCTTTCTCTGGGCATCTGAGCTTAGAATCACAGAATCACAGAACATCCTGGCTTGGAAGAGCCCCCCAAGGACTGAGTGCAGCTCCTGACCCTGCACAGACACCCCAACAATCCCACCCTGTCCCTCAGAGCGTTGTCCAAACCCTCCTGGAGCTCTGGCAGCCTTGGGGCTGTGCCCACTGCCCTGGGGAGCCTGGGCAGTGCCAACCACCCTCTGGGGGAAGAACCTTTCCCTGAGATCCCCCCGGACCCTGCCCTGACACAGCTCCAGCCCTTCCCTGGCTGCTGTCCCTGCTCCCCCAGAGCAGAGATCGGAGCTGTCCCTCGGGACGAGCTGCAGCCCCCACTGAGCTCTGCCCTCACTCTGCTCTGCTCCAGCTGGACACACCAAGTGCCCTCAGCTGCTCCTCATGTGATCCCTACAGACCTTTCAGCATCTTCATGGCCCTCAGCTCAGGCACCTTTCCAGCTCCAGTTCCCCTTTCTGTCTCTGCAGAGCCCAGGACTTGCCATCTCTGCCCTGCTCAGATGTTTCATTCACAGCCATGACTCAACCCCTCTGAGCCCTTCTCATTTCTCATAAAACCCTGTGACTTAATCATACCTTCTCCCTGAACTAATGCTACTGCACCTTCCCTCCTGGCTACAGCAGCCACATTCCTGGGCATTAGTGCTGCTCCCAGCCAGCCCTGGCTCTGGGCACCCCAGCTGCAGCAGGACTGGGTGCTACTGCAGGAACACGTGTGCCTGGAGCTGCTGCTGCCTCTGCTGCAGGGAGGTGCCTGTGCTTGCTCTCCGGGGGAGTTGTTGCTATCTAACAACTGATAGCAGCAGGGCAGGAGAGCCCAAACCCCTCTCCCTGAGGAGTTATTCCTACAGACAAGGCCCCCTCCTGGGCTCACAGCCCTGTGTCTCACTGAAGTTTTACCTGGCAGCTGGGCAGGAGGTGTCTCAAGAGGCCAGTTCAGCCTGGCAGGGGCACAGCCTGCCCAGCCTGCAGCCCCCTCCTCAGCTGGTGGGAGCTGCCAGGGCTCATCCTGCTCCAGCCTCTGCTCCAGCTGCAGCAGGAGGGGAGACTGGGACCAGGCTCTGTGTGTCCTCAGGAGAGAAGAGGAATTCTCCAGCATCTCCAAACAGGATAAAGAGATTTTAATAATTTATAAAAAACCACTCAGGAAAACGAGAATGAAAATATTATCTTGTCTACCACATGTGAGGGCCTCCTTTGAGCCCACCAGGGGAGGTGTAGGTTGGACATAAGGAAAAATTGTTCCCTGAAAGAGTGGTTAAGCTTCAGAAGAGGCTGTGGTGGAGTCACCATCTCTGGAAGAGTTCAAAGAATGAGTAGATTTGGCACTTTGTGATATTGTTTAGTGACACGGTGGGATTTGGTCAAAGGTTGGACTTGATGACCTTGGAGGTCTTTTCCAACCTTACTGACTCTGTGACAGTGCCATGTCCAGTGGCTCTCCCAGCTCTACATCCATCCCTCAGCAGTCCCTGCTGCCCTCATCCACATCTGCTCTCATCCCCCCCCTCTATTTATATTTTTGTTGAACATAATGTTGCAACAAAACCCACAATGCAAACCCCCCTTTCTCCAGCTGTGAACATTGCTGGCAAATAATGACATCCTGCAGACAAAGGGAATTGTTTCTGCTCATGAAGGGTTGTCTTCCCCTGATTATGCACCCAAGCTCTGTGGAGACTCACTGACAGGGGCATTGTTTGCCAGGACAGCCAGGCTGGATCAGGGAGGGTTTTCCCCACATTCCCTCCAGCTCTCCCACTGAGCTACTGGGCAAGTGAGAATGGCAGTCAGGGGATCACAAAACCACTACCAGGCCATGTCAGAGTGGGGCCACAGGGACTCAGGAACAGATTTCCCTGATTTTTATTCAATAATAGAGAGAACTCAGCATATTATGTGATTCTGTGACTGGGATAAAGTGATGCAGCTGATTAAAACTGTTCCCATGACTCAACTACAGACACATCCAAATGGGGTTTCCAAAAGTCCTGAGTGAGGTTCCTGCTTCTGACAATGCCATTCTTAGAAAGAGAGTAATTCTGCCTTTTTTGTGTTGGCTTTTGGGGTTTTTTTGTTTCAGATTGGTGCAGTGAAAATGGCAGTATGAACCAAGAGCTCTAAATGACACCTCTCTTACAAGATTTCCCTGTAAAAATTCCTGCAGTGCCAGACATAAACACTGTTTCTTACTGAAAATGAACCTATTTCCCCACCCACTGCCCCAAACAGGACACTTTTGAGACTGACTTTTCCTCCCCTGCCCAGCAGCCCCCACAGCCACACTCTGCCCCTTCATTCCCAGCTCCCCAGGACAGAAGGATTCCAGCACAAGAGTCAGAGGTGAAGAGCAGAACTTCTCAAGGTCAGCTTGGATGGGGTTTGGAGCAACCTGGGCCGGTGGAAGGTGTCCCTGCCCATGGCAGGGGGTGGAATCAGATGGGCTTTGAGGCCCCTTCCAACCCAAACCAGTCTGGGATTGCATGAGAACCTCCCTTAACTTGGCAGTGAATTTGTCAATAAATGGGAAATCAAATGAAATGCAATTAGAGGAGCCTGAAGGAAGCAAAGCTGATTCAGCCCTACAGGACACACCTTCCCTGCCCTGCCCTGCCCTGCCCTGGGGGGCTGGAGGTCCATCACTGCCCCACCCCTCCAGGGTTGGGTGATGCTGTGTGTGGTCACACAACACGTGGAACACCGGGATGTGTCTCCAGCAATGACCCTCCAGCTGCCCTGAAGAACTCACTTTTCTCAGCCCTCTCTGCCCCCACCCCACACACTCTTTTCTCTTTAGGTGGGGTGTCCTTGCAATCATGTCACACCCACTTTCACTTCCTGTGCCTTTACACTGCCCTTACTCCAGGATTGCTGCTGGAATCTCCTGATCCACATCCCAACAGTTCCTGACAATTTTTGTTTCCTGCTCATTTGCATTTCCCTTATTTCGACTTTCAGATTCCTCTCTTGGGAAGTTGTTTCCCCACAGTGCTCCTGGCTCTGAAGGCATCCACCCTTTGTGAGCCCAACAATCCCAGTTTACAAAGAGCTGAAGAAATGACCTGTCTGGAGCCTCTCTCTGGAATCACTTCCAAGGTTCCAAAGACCTGTAAGATCCAACCCAGCACCACCACCACGGTCACCACTAATGCCCAAAGGGGCCACATTCAGGAATTCCTTGGCTGTTTCTGGGACTTTGTCTTACATTTCCTGGGGAAACACCTTTGCCAGATCAGCTCTTGGCTTGTTAGATCAAGAAATTGCACCTGAAAACTTTGATTACCTGAAGAGAAAAAAAAAAAAAAGTGTAATTTCAACCTGTTTGTTTCCTACAAATCATGTCAACGATGTCAGTCTTTTCTGTTCCTTGATTCTGAAGATGCTTTCAAAACCTGAATACATTTCTGGTTTTTGGCTCAAACACTGCTTTTTCTCCCACTGTTTTTACCTTCCTTTGACATTGATCTTTTTCATATTTAGATCATGCCACAGATATTCATTGTTATTTCTCCTTTATTCATCAGTAATGTCTGCTCTGCCTCTGGTTGCAGGGTTCTCCATGTTAATGACAAAATGAGTGTTTCTGCAAAAGAAAACACTTGACTGAGAAACTCTTGACTGAGAAGTTGTGGAGTTTGGTGGTTTCAGTGAACTCCTCTTAGAGAACTTCCTAATTTAATTTTGAGCTTTCTGTATCTATTTATCCTTTCCTATCAATTACTCCCAGTAGAAGGGGGGATCCTGCCCCTCTGCCCCTCAGGTGAGACCCCCCTGCAGAGCTGCTCCAGCCCTGGGAACAGCAGCACAAGGACCTGGAGCTGCTGGAGAGAGTCCAGAGGAGGCCCCGGAGCTGCTGCAGGGCTGGAGCCCCTCTGCTCTGGAGCCAGGCTGGGAGAGCTGGGGGGGTTCCCCTGGACAAGAGAAGCTCCAGGGACACCTGAGAGCCCCTTGCAGGGCCTGAAGGGGCTCCAGGAGAGCTGGAGAGGGACTGGGGACAAGGGATGGAGGGACAGGACACAGGGAATGGCTTCCCAGTGCCAGAGGGCAGGGAGAGATGGGAGATTGGGAAGGGATTGTTGGCTGTGAGGGTGGGGAGGCCCTGGCCCAGGTTGGGCAGAGAAGCTGTGGCTGCCCCTGGATCCCTGGAAGTGTCCAAGGCCAGGTTGGACGGGGCTTGGAGCAACCTGGGCTGGTGGAAGGTGTCCCTGCCCATGGCAGGGGGTGGAATGGGATGAGCTTTAAGGTCCTTCCCAACCCAGAGCAGTCTGTGTTTGTGTGATTTTGGAAGGAGCATTTGTGGGGTCACTGACTTGTTCCTGACCTGCAGCACTCAAGAAAATAGAAGAAAAAAACCCAGTGCCCTCACTGTGAGTTTATTAATTGTTACTGCAGTCTAATCAAGGCCCAGCTGGTAAGTAATTCTCCTTTATCTGTCTCATGGCCATCCAGGGCTGTGTCACATATTCTTGGCAACAATCTCTTTTGTATTAGGACATTATTTCACATTATTTTAAAAATTAATGATATTTTGCAACCTGTTGCATGAGACCTCCAGCAAAAGTCCTTCCTTTGGAGTCTAATCTGCTCCATGTAGGAAGTGCCTGCAGGATCCTACATTTGTGTAGGAAAACACATTTCATCCCAAAAGATTGCTGGTACTAATGCTTCAAAATATTCATGCCTATTTGAAATCCTTCGGTGCTGCTGAGAGCTGCCAGCAGCTGATGTGCTGAGTGTGTTTAATTCTGGTGTGGGGAGAAACAGCCCCATGTCTCTGATGTGAAGTGAGAGTGAAATATTGCCCAGAGTTCTTCAGTGTTAATTGTGAGATCGTCAGGACTGGGGTTAATGGCTTTAGCTCCCAATGCAAATTGCAAAATCCACACGTGTATGACAGCAGAGAGTTCAAGAAATAACCCATAAAGATCAGGTTGGCTTTCAAAATAGAATGGGGGCAGTTAATGCCTGAAGCTGAGGGTGCATTATATAATCAATCAATAAGTTCAATGCTGCTGTGTCTGAAGGACAACAAAGGGGGGAAGGGGATAAACTGGGCAGATCACAGCAGCTCTTGCTCTCATTGCATGACCAGGGGTGAGGAGCACCACAGAGGCAGCAGCTGAAGCTTGTTTAGCCCCAGAAAACCTAGTTTTAAGTGTGGATCTGGTGAAAACAGCCCTGAGTGTGTGTGAGTGGCCATGCCTGTGCACAGTGGGTGCTGCCAGGGCTCCCTGTTGCTGCTCAGAGTGAGGTGTTCTCTCCCAAGCCTCAACACCAAGGTGTTCAGGACCAGCAGGTAGGATGAACATTAGGGAATAAACATCAGTTTGGTCCTGGGTATTACTCAATATTTCCTTTTCATGAGTGTGAAACAGGCTAGAGCTGCAGAGGAGCTGAAATGGGAGCTCACCCACCTTCCCCACGCAGGGGAAGCTCTGCATGATTTAACAAGCTCTGGTTTATGCCCACTCTGCTCCTCACCACATTTTCTTTGCCATTAACCTCTTCCATAAAGTGACCTCTACACTACAGTGACTGGTGCCCCAGTCCTCAGGCACAGGGTCAAACTTTACCCAGGACAAAATCTTCCTAGTGCCCAAGGGTGTTTGGACATTTGGACATTTCCCTTTGTCTGCAGGAGACAAGCCAAGATCATGGAAACCCAGAAGTGTTTGGACTGGAAAAGGCCTGTAAGCTCATCCCATTCTGCCCCCTGCCATGGGCAGGGACACCTTCCACCAGTCCAGATTGCTCCAACCTGGCTTTGGACACTTCCAGGGATCCAGGGGCAGCCACAGCTTCTCTGGGCAACCTGTGCCAGGGCCTCCCCACCCTCCCAGGGAAGATGCAGAGAGCACAGGGACTGTCAGACCCCTCATGGGAACCTGGTGGTGACAAATAGCACGTGACAAACCCAGGAGGATGGTGAGGTCCTCATTCCCACTCTGGGCCAACCCCTGGTGTTTGAGCAGGTCACTGTTTCTCAGAGCTGTGAAGGCAGGATCACAGGATCACAGGATCACAGGATCACAGGATTCCCCAGTGGTTCAAACACCTCAGTGCAGACACAGATCAGGGGTGTTTAAAGTCAGCAGGGACATTTTCTCTCCCACCTAAGCACTAAGGGTTAAAAGTAGTAAATTTTATCAAGCAACAGTCCAACCTCTGAGGATTCACACAGGAAATTCTCTGTCTTGGATCCACCACGTGCGTGTGGGTGGGCAGCTCTCACAGAATATTGCTGTAAGTGCCTCTTGATGGGAGACACAGCCCCCCCAGTGCATGAAGTGACTCAGGCCCATTTCCTGTTAGCACTGACACCTTTGTGGATGGAAAAGAAAAAACCTGAAATATCCTGCCTTACAGGCTGCTCAGTGTAAAGATAAAATGAAATTGTGCAACAGAGACAAGAAAATCACTCTCAAAGCTGATCTTTTTCCAATTTTTTTTTCTCTCCACTTATTACCCAATACCCAACAGGCTCTCTTTGAATTGTCCAGTGTGTTTCAAGGAGCTCTCCTTGCTCCTGTCCTGGGAAATGACTTATTCATCATGTTGGGCCTCAGAATAAATTGGATTCTTCCTTCCAGTTAACTGACTGGATTGACACAAGGTGCAGAGCTGCTGCAGCCTCGTGAACATTTCCAACCTCGGTTTGCTCCAATTTCTGATCTGTCAGTTCATTAACATCAGTCAAGTGATTCCTTTTACAGTCCCAGAGCACGTTGTTCTCACTGAAAAACTTCACTAGGAGTGAATACCAAGTGTGTGTTGCTCTGCATTTGTCAGGAGTTAAAGGGCACGTGGGGATTTATCACAGAATCCCAAAATCCCAGAATATGCTGAGTTGGAAGGGACCCACAAGGATCATCGAGTCCAACCCTCAGCCCTGCACAGGCCCAGCCCCAAGAAAAATGTTTCCTTCAACTAATCTGGTTTTTTTTTCCCATAGGCACCAACAGCCTTTTCTTACAGGACCACAGAATATTCTGAAACGGAAAGGATTTGTATTCTGTGCAAGGTTGGAAGATGTTTTGCCTTGGAAGCACATTGACTCCAAGGAATTAACACTAAACTTCCTCCAGCACAGGATCAGAGTCACAAAACAGCCTGAGCTGGGAGGGATCCACCAGGATCATCAAAGTGCAGCTCTTGGTTTGAGATGAGATGAGCTATTTTGGGGACCCTGCTCATGCACTGTCAGCTCAGAGCAGCTCGGACAGGGCTGGGGAGCAACACCCAGGGCTCAGCTGAGATTCCCACACACCACTAGAAGGTCCCTTTTTGGTTGCCCAACCCAAGATTTTTCACAGCACACAAGTTTCCCACAGTGAGATGCACAGCACTTCCCAGACACAACCCACCTGCAGCCCCTCGTGTCTGGAAAACTTGGCTGTAGGGGTGTCTGGGGAAGAGCATTTCCCCTGGGGGCAGCAGCTGTGGAATTCACTTCCTCTGGCAGGCAGGCGTGGGATGCAGCCAGGAATGTGCTGCTCTGAGGACACATCCCAGGCCCACCTGTTGGAGGTGTGGTGTGGGCACAGTGCCTGAGCCCAGCGCTGCTCTCTGGCCATGAGAACTCCACTTCCAAGGTTTCAGGGGACTGCTGGTGAAACCCCTGAACCTTTCACAAAGCCTGGCAGTGCCATCCCGGAGACACCCCCAGTTCCAATGGCTGGATCTGCCAGCAGGTCCCTCTGGCTGATGGGGCTGGTTCCAAGGAGACAAACGGATCAGTGGTGACCGAGATAAAATTGTCAGGAAGGAAGTGACCCCTGCAGAAAGAAGAAGGGTGCAGAAGTAAAGACAGAGCAGCCACTGTTGGCCTCTCTCAGAAGTCTCAGGTGGCCCAACTTGGCTTAGAAATTTGCAGTCCTTGGGCTCTTTACCCAAGTGGTGTCTGTGACCAGAGAACTGGCATTTTCTGTGGTGATACAAAAGAATTACCAATGGCCTTATTACATATTTTTCTTTAATAAGGACTAACATTCATGGAGAAAAGACCTGCTGAAAGGCTTCATTTGTATTCTTTTAAATCAGCTCATTGTTTAATACCATCTATGCACTGCTGGTGGGATGTTACACATTTCCACAGCTCTTTGTATTTTGTGGTAGCTGGAATTGTATCCCTTCCAAAACACAAGTTTTAGGGTTGTTTTAAGGTTATTTATGGCTATTGTTGGCCTCTCTCAGTAGGCTCAGGGGGTCCAGCTTGTCTTAAAATTTGCAGTCCTTGGGCTCTTTGCCCAGCTGAGGGTTCAGTCCCCAGAGCTCTGCCTGGGCCCTGCTGGGCTTGGTTCCTGCAGCCCCCACCCAGCTGCACTTGGGCACCTGGTGTGAGACAGGTCATGGTGCACTTGCTGAAGGCCTTTGCTTTGGCACAGCTCCCCTGCAGACAGGGGAGGCTGCACTGAGGCAAAACTGAGGTAGATGAAGGGCAGGATCAACCTCACAGCTCCCCAAGTGTCCAAGATCCAGGCAGGGTGGGTAATGAACGGGTGAACCTCAGAGATGGGAACCACAGTGTGCAGTAGGGCAAACACTGGAGTGTAATCACCAGACAAAATGCTCTCACAGGTGGTGAAGCAGGACAGGTTCAGGGGGATCAGAAAACCCCTTGTACATTTTTCTCCAGGTGAGCCATATTGTCCATGTGCAAGTGGGAATTTTCTCCATAAAGAACTGAATATCAGCATCAATTCCACTTTCCAGCAATAGCAACTTATTTCCAGCTCAGCTGCTGCACTCTTTGACCATCAGAAGTATTGGGTAAGCCTGTGGCACCAGGGAGCATCAGGAGGGAGAAGGACATCCCACACCTGCTTGGCCTTTGGCCCTGGGATGTTCCTCAGCTGAGGGGACACCACTGTGCCTGGGGGTGTCTGGGCACACAGCAGAGGAGAAGCAGTGCAAGACAAGGACAGAAATCAGAAGTTTTGTTTAGGGAAAAGAAGAAGCCCTGAAAAAACTGAGGACTGGTTTTTAACATGTTCTCAGTGTAACTGAGATCTCTGGAACGCTTCACACAAGTCCCTTCTGGAATAGCCTGTGGTTGGGACATTCATCACACACGTAGAAGAGCAAATTCCAGATCCTGCTTCAAATGAAGCTCAGCTGTGACTTGAACTGGATGTGCCTTTGTTAATGCCCAAAGCTTTGGGTTATTCTGGGGTGACTAATCCCCTTATCCCCTCCACACCCTCCCAGAAACACCTTTTTTGGACCTTTTTTGACAACAAACCCTTCAACAGCAAGAGTTTCTTGTGTGAAGAATCCCAGTTGCTTCCAGTCCCCACCCAAATGACTGGGCAGACAAAGGAAATGCCATCTCCTCTGACAGAGAGGACGAATAGATGTGGCCAGAGCAGAGGTGGGAGTCCTGGCCTCCAGATGCTTCACCAGTTGCTCAACCACGAGACAACCATTCATGTAGAAGATGGGAAGGCTTCAAAGCACAACTGCTGATGCTGAACATTCATGAAATGCCTTCACACCCTCCTTTCTAATTGGATCCAACCAGCACTTTGGGAGAATCCCTACATTCATCTGCCTTTATTGGCTCCAGAACTCCCAGAACACCACAGAACTCACAGGACACAGCTGCCTGGCTGCTGGGTGCAGTTATCTGTGGGGTCCAGGGCTGATAAGGAAAGTGGAATAAAAAGATGCAGGTGAGGAACATGCCTTGCTCTGCCTGCCCCTCTCCTGCTCAGAAGGTGCTTTTCTTGCACAGGTTCTGTGTAGGGAGGGGAGGGGGAGAGGGTCTGGTGTTTGTTCCCCTTGGAACAGTGCAGGATACATCACATTGTGAGTCTCCTGCTGCCAGGCAGCAAGAGGGAAGGAGGCTCAGTGACTGAGGGGTGTGAGTTCAGCAGTCCCAGCAGTCTTGGCCTTGCACTCCATGTGTCTCCTCTCTTCATCGTGCAGCAGCTCCCCAGGGCTTTCTCTGCCCTTGTCAGGACACCAGACACTGCCAGAAAGCACCATCCCCATGGCTGCTGACCAGCTCTTCAAGACACTTCTCTGATACTGAGAGACAGATAATGAACACATTTGGCATCAGCAAATTGCCCAAACAGTGTCCCTTTGTCTGACCTGCTCCTGGCAGGGGGCACAGTGGGGACTCCTCCAAGGCAGCTGCCGAGTGACTCTGATTAATTCTTTTGGGCAGCTGCCACGGGCAAGTGAGTCCCTGTGTCACCCTGCAGAGCCAGCCAGTCTGGCAGGAGAGAGGAGCCAGGACCTGCAGGCTGCCAGGGATGATCTCCAGCCAGGATCAGCTGCTCACTGCCCTCTGCCCCTGCCCCTCCTGGGCTGCAGCTCATGGGAGGCTGCTCCCAGAAGTTCACACTGTTGGCTGAAGTTACTGCAGGGGCAAAGCCTCTGTCATTTCAGCTCTGCAGGCCTGGAGGCACATGGGTTTAAAACAGAGGTGAAAAGGTCACAGAGGTGGAAAGTGTAGATTAAGAGCTGAGCCTTGACTGCAGACACCTCCCAGGCTGTGCCGTGGGACCCTTGGAGATCCAGCAGCCCTGGGAATGGATGAAAAGGAAGAAGGAGAGTCATCTTTGCTTCCTCTTTTCACTCTGCTGAGGACAACTAAATATCACAGCACCTGGTCACCGACTCAGCAGCTCCTGGCACAGCCCAGGGTGGTGTGTGGGACAAGCTCTCAGGCTGAGAAAAAATGGGAAAAGTGTAAAAGGGTGGAGAACAGGCAGTGAAAGTCCTTTCCTGTTATAAAGCAATTGCTTCTTCCTTCATTAAATCAAGAAGTCCCACACTGGAGCCTCCACACTCCCCCTCCCTGCAGAGGCTCGTGGTTCTCCTCCCCTCCAGACCTTGCCCTGGCAGTGGCTTGTGCCTGTGAGTGGGAATTCAAGGGGGGGCTTTATTTTGCCCCAGTCAGGAGCCTGAGCCCACCTTTGCTTTCAGCCCTGAGGAGGAATTCAGGCCTCCCCTTTGTTCAAGGAGCAGCAGTGAAGGGCCAAATCCTGTTCTGGTGTCAGGAGCACTGGGAGCTGTGGCACTGAGCACTGGTGCTGCTGAGAACTGTGCTGGGCACTGGTGAGGCCCCACCTGGACTTCTTGGTTCTGTTCTGGGCCCCTTGTGACAAAAGAGACACTGAAGAGCTGGAGTGTGGGCAGGGAAGGGAAGGGAGCTGGGAAGGGGCTGGAGCAGCAGGAGCAGCTGAGGGAGCTGGGGGGGCTCAGCCTGGAGAAAAGGAGGCTCAGGGGGGACCTTCTGGCTCTGCAACTCCCTGACAGGAGGGGGGAGCTGGGGGGGGTCGGGCTCTGCTCCCAGGGAACAAGGGACAGGAGGAGAGGGAACGGCCTCAGGCTGTGCCAGGGGAGGTTGGATATTGGGGAAGATTTCCCTGAGAGAGTGGTCAGGCAGTGGCAGAGCTGCCCAGGGAGGTGTTGGAATCACTGTCCCCAGAGGACTTTAAAAGATGTGTGGATGTGGCACTTGGGGACATGTCAGTGGGACAGTGCTGGGGAACTGTTGGACTCAATGATCTTAAAGGCCCCTTCCAACCTAAATGATTCTGTGACTTTGTACAACAAACTCAAGCCAGTCTGGACAACCTCAATGGAAGATTCACAGAACCAAGGAATGAACTTTGCAAAGTTCTGCTGATCACTCCCAGGTATTTATGGAGAATTGGGTGGGATGAGCCCAGTATCACCAGGGTTTCATGAACCTCAGCTGAAGGGCTCCAGCACAGCAGAGAACCAGGCTGGGTCATTATGGATTCCCATGGTGACAGTGGAGACTCTACAGCCCTCAAAAACACTTGGGAAAATTTGACATTACAGCTGAGGAGACAGTGGAGACTCCAAAGGGGGGTGTGGCAGAAGAGGAGAAGGAACAAACAGCACATCAACACTAGTTTGGGATCCAGGCTGTTGAAATGAAGAGCCCAGTGGTGTCGTGGATGCAGCCAAGGAGTCCCCATCCACAAGGGAATTGCTGTTATCCTGCCACTGCGAGAAGCCCATGAGCTCACTTCAGTTTTTCCTTCAAAACACAGTGTAAAGGAAAAATCTTCCCATTAGAGAAAAACATTTAGTGTAAAATGATAGATTTGACTCCATTACCTCAGCACAAAAAGTTCAATAAAGTAATTTTTTCCAAAATTATATATTTTTATTGCAGAAAAAAAATCTTAGACATCATTATTAACAGATTTTTGAAACTAAAATAGACCATGAGAATTGAGTTTTTGTCACAGTCCGTATGTTTTCAGATTCTATTTTCAATTATACATGAAGAATAAAATTAACTGAACTTGCCCAAAACTATTTCTTGGGGCTCACCTACAAGGAGTTGCTGAGCTCTGAGCCATGTGGCCAAGGACCATCAGGCTGTGACCCAGAGCTTCAAATCCAGGGATTTGAAATTCAAATCCAAAGATCCTTTCTGCAAAAGGAGCAGAAGATAACAAACGTAGGAAATGCAGAAGATCCCAAATGCTAAATTACACCCACAGGATGAAACTCTGTAATTCCAGTTCCCATGGGAAGGATAAAAACTGGTGTGGGATAGAGAAAGGAGCCCTCCAGACATCCTCCTGGAATGAGATGTCCCTCTCCTGGGAGCAGAGAGGATCTGTGGTTTCTCTGGTTTCGCTCATTTTTCTGTGTCTGAGAATTTTCCTGCAGTTTCCTTTGAGCCCACACTGATCCCAGGGCCTGACTTTGGAGGCTGAGCTTTTGGGACACCTCCCCATGTCCCTCTCTGCAGAGGCAAAGGCAGCTTCCCCAGGCCCCCTGAGGGAAGGTCACACCCCATGGCCATGGCCAGGGAGCTGCAGCCAGCCAGGTGTGACCATGTCAGCTTGGCTGAGCTGCTGTGGTGCAGGGCCTGGACACTGGTCATTCCTCATCAGCTCCTAAAATCTGTACTTCAGAGGGGACAGACCCTCCCCAGTGAGGAGGCTGGATGGTCCCCCAGGCTGGGATTGCCAGTGGGATGGACCCCAGGACCCCACTGGACAGAGGACCTGGTGCCAGAGCCCAGAGTTGGCTGCAGCCAACTCATGTCCAGGCTGGTTTCTGCAACCAAACTGGGCAACTCCACATGGGTCCCACTGAGGCTCTGCAGGCTGCAGATCTGGGCTTTCCTGCCTTTAAATAGAAAAAAGAGGCTTGGCACGATGGGTATGGTAATTGCCTTTAATTAATTTCTTTAATTGCTTGCTGGAGTGTTTGTTCAAGTTCTTGTCCAGTGTCTGAAGTCGCCCAGAGAAGCTGTGGCTGCCCCTGGATCCCTGGAAGTGTCCAAGGCCAGGTTGGACAGGGCTTGGAGCAACCTGGGCTGGTGGAAGGTGTCCCTGTCCATGGCAGGGGGTGGAAATGGATGAGCTTTGACATTCTTCCAACTCAAACCATTCCATGGCTCCATGATTCCATTATCTAAGTCCTAATGGATTTCTCATCCTTCCCTCCCCTGCTGAGCTGTGTGTCCACAGCAGAGTGTTGGTGATGCCCTTTGCAGCAGCTGCAGGGCAGGAACACTGGAGGTTTGTGGTATTTGAATCCTACAGAGGTCTGGGTTTTTATCTTCTGTGGGTTTTGAGGTCCATGGTGACAGCTTGAGCTGGGGTGNTGCCATGGGCAGGGACACCTTCCACCAGCCCAGGGTGCTCCAACCTGGCCTTGGACACTTCCAGGGATCCAGGGGCAGCCACAGCTTCTCTGCCCAACCTGGGCCAGGGCCTCCCCACCCTCCCAGCCAACAATTCCTTCCCAATCTCCCATCTCTCCCTGCCCTCTGGCACTGGGAAGCCATTCCTTGTGTCCTGTCCCTCCATCCCTTGTCCAATGTCCCTTTCCAGTCTCTTGGAGCCCCTTTAGGACAGGGACTTCCCTCTGAGTCCTCCTGGCTCTGGTATGACCCTTCTGAGAAGAGTTTCCTGTGTGACTTGATGGGTTTCAAGCCCATATGGTGCTAAAGAAGCCACATATCTGCAAAAGAGTCAGGCTTAACACCAGGAGAGAGGATAGCAAAGAGTCCTGGACCAGCTCTAGCAAGGAATTTTCACTTGCCCATGGAGAGAAATGCAGAGTTTTATCAAAGGACCCACCTTCCTTCATGGGAAATGGATGTGGAAGGACAACAATCCCTTGGGACACAAGGATTGGTGCACCCAGCACCCGTCATGGCAACAGAAACAACTGCTGAGCAGGATGTCTGAGGGATTAGATACTGAGCAAAACTGTTTGAAATCTTACAAAAACCCACATTTTTTTCTCTGGCAAACAAGGAGTATATTGCAACTCAGTGTCTCATTCTTGTGCTTTCTGCCAGAATTCAAAAGGTCTTACTTAGTTGGCTGAAAATATAGAAAAAACCAGCAGTCTCTGGAAACTCCTGTTTCCCAACTCCATAGCCTCAGCCTTTGCTGGCAATGAAACACTTAGAACTTTCTGATCTTGTCAGACTGTGACCTGCCCTGTCTGACACCTCTTCCTAAACCCTTGCTGACCTGCCAACAGCTGCCTCTCCTCTCCTCTCCTCTCCTCTCCTCTCCTCTCCTCT